>CM038723.1:1867799-1885299 GCA_021613375.1 Megaleporinus macrocephalus
TAACGCGGACGTTGATGCACGTGACTTGAGACATGCTCAGCTGCATCTACACCATAAACCTGTAGGACTGCTCGTGCTGAGTTAACAGGCTGTATATGGTGATGCATTATGAAGACACAGGGTTAACACATATGGACACTGTTGCATATGGAGCGAGCCTATGCACGAGCTTTATTGCATCACCGGTGCACGAGCTCCTTCCACAGCTAACAGACCATAAACTCCATATGTGCTTCCTATATTTCATCTATACGCACCCTCAGTTTCACACGCGCTCAATTAGTGATCAGTGAACTTCAAAGCTCCGGAATGATCCAGACAGGCCGGGTTTATGAATCAATATGAAAATTTATTGAATCATCGGTATAAATATAGACCATTCGATGCACGGTACGTTTCCATTTTTATAAAAAATAAGTTTGCTTCGGTTTGACATACAAATCAGCGTTAAATTAGAAAAATATATTATCACATCATTCAGACAATTAAATACTACACGTGATTGCCAGCGGCTCGAGGCTCACCTCAGACCTCGTCTCGAGCTGAAATGGCCGTAATAAATATGTACACAGTGACAGGAGCGTAAAAGCGCGTGGGCATTCCCACGCAACAGGTAAAGAGGCACGCCTGCACGCGCGCGCGTGAGGATGAGGAGGATGAGGAGCAGCGCTCTACGAGACGAAGCTGAAGGGAGGCTCGATGTTCTCGATGTTGTTGAGGGAGGATTTGAGGTGCAGTCTGCGGGGGTCTTCGGGGGTCCACACTTTAGCTGTCCGGATGATGTTCTGCTCTTTCAGCTGCTTCTCGTCCGTCCACGACAGAGAGTGACCGGCCAGCGGGGGCAGGCCGTAATCCGGGTCATTGGGAGATGGTGGTCCTGCAAGAGGGAGAAAATAAATAGGATTAATTAATGTTATTAATTAAATCATTCATTAAGTAATAATAACAATAAAGAGAAATAATAATGATATAACACGAAGAAATGTTCATAAATATAATATAATATAATATAATATAATATAATATAATATAATATAATATAATAATGAATATATTATTAATAATAACAACAACAATATAATAAAAAATAATAATAATAAATGGCAACTGCGACTTTTTTAATTATATGTATTATTTATATTATATTTTTTTATATTGACAACAATAAATCAACACTGATAATAATAATAATAATAATAATAATAATACTCACTGGTCACGCGGTGGCAGATGATGATTTTTTTGGGTGGGTTGAGCGCCTCGCTGCTCGAGCTGCGGATGGGCGCGTCGGACTGCACGAGCTCGGCGAGGAAGTTGATGTACCCAATGGCCAGGCGCAGAGTGTCCACCTTGGACAGGCGCTTCTCGTAGGGCAGGGTGGGGATGTGCGAGCGCAGACCCTCGAACGCGTCGTTGATGGACTGCATGCGCCGCCGCTCGCGCACGTTCGCGGCTTGCCGGAGCTGCTGCGCCTCGAGCTCGGAGCGCGCGCGCCGCCTGCGCTTCAGCGAGGAGGACGACGAAGAGGAGGACGAAGAGGAGGAGGACGAGGAGGAGGAGAAGGAGAAGGCGGCCGCGTCGCAGCAGTCCTGCAGCTGAGTGGCGAAGAAGTCCACGTCGTCGTCCAAGAAGTCGTCGCTCCTGCACGCGAAGAAGTCGTCGTCGTCGAAGTAGGGCGACGACGAGAACGAGTCCAGGCACGAGAACGAGTCCAGCACCGTCTCCATGGCCTCGCAATAAATAGCAACAATAAATAAACAAACAAACAAACAAGCGAACACTCGGACACACCCACACGCGGCGGCACGCACAAGCTCGTCTCTTTAACTCCGCGCGCCCCGGCAGGCTCTCATACACACACACTCACACACACGGCTCTTATACACAAGCAGACACGCGAGCGCGTGCCGCTCATACATTCAGCCCACCAATCAGCGCGGAGCAGCGGAGCGCACCTGGAGGAGGGGCGGAACGAGAGGATACGCCCACTGGGCACGCCCACCATGGGGGGCGCATCCATGTAAGGGGGGCAACAAAGCGGAACAGAGTGATAACTACATTTAACAGACAGACAGACAGACAGACAGATAGATAGATAGATAGATAGATAGATAGATAGATAGATAGATAGATAGATAGAGTTGTACAGGGATAGATAGATAGATAGATAGATAGATAGATAGATAGATAGATAGATAGATAGATAGATAGATAGATAGATAGAGTTGTACAGGGATAGATAGATAGATAGATAGATAGATAGATAGATAGATAGATAGATAGATAGATAGAGTTGTACAGGGATAGATAGATAGATAGATAGATAGATAGATAGATAGATAGATAGATAGATAGATAGATAGATAGATAGATAGATAGAGTTGTACAGGGATAGATAGATAGATAGATAGATAGATAGATAGATAGATAGATAGATAGATACATAGATACATAGATAGATTTGTACAGGGATAGATAGATAGATAGATAGATAGATAGATAGATAGATAGATAGATAGATAGATAGATAGATAGATAGAGTTGTACATGGATAGATAGATAGATAGATAGATAGATAGATAGATAGATAGATAGATAGATAGATAGATAGATAGAGTTGTACAGGGATAGATAGATAGATAGATAGATAGATAGATAGATAGATAGATAGATAGATAGATAGATAGATAGATAGATAGAGTTGTACAGGGATAGATAGATAGATAGATAGATACATAGATACATAGATACATAGATAGATTTATACAGGCATAGATAGATAGATAGATAGATAGATAGATAGATAGATAGATAGATAGATAGATAGATAGATAGATAGATAGATAGATAGAGTTGTACAGGGATAGATAGATAGATAGATAGATAGATAGATAGATAGATAGATAGATAGATAGAGTTGTACAGGGATAGATAGATAGATAGATATATAGATAGATATATAGATAGATAGATAGATAGATAGATAGATAGATAGATAGCAGAAAGACAGATTAAAACATTATTATTATTATTATTATTATTATTATTATTATTATTATAAATGATTCCTCGCGGGTCATAACGCCTCCAGTTTCGCGCTGCAGTGAAACCCGCAGATCCACTGAACGAGCCATCAAACCCGTCCCGATCACCTAATGACGTTTAAACGGGTGACGTCACGGTTGTTGTGGTTGAGCGTAAACAGGGGAAGTGAGTGGAGTGTCTCTCATTAGTAACTCATCACGCGGAGCTGAGGGGCTCCTGCTGCTCTCAGCCTCGCGACCAATTAAGCGCAGTTTGCGTTTTGCGCCGGTGCCAGACAATGCGCAAATAAAAACACAGCCCTCCCCGCGAGCGCGGCTTTAACGCATTAATGAAAAGGTCACGCGCACAGGTTGACCCCTGTCACCGTCAGGGTCTTCCTTAAGCACAGGTACCCCCCCCCCCCCCCCAGACACACACGCACATACAACTACCCTACCATCTAACACCCCCCCCCCCCCACACACACACACACACACATACCCCTGGCGCAGCGCACGAGCGCCATACAAAGCAATGCAAACATTAGTGTAAGAGTGATGAGAGTGAAAGGAGCTGTCAGAGCGCGAGAGAATAGAGCGTGGGGGTGACGCGTCATCATCATACGGGGCTCTTTCTTATTTATTTGCCCCGGACAGCAGGGTTGTATCCACAGAGTGGACACTCGCCCTTTTAAAAGGAAAGAAAGGGGGGAGTGGGTGGGAGTAAGGAGGGGGGGGCTTTTAAAGGCTAAGACGGGGCAGTTAGTGGACATACTGACTTATTTAGAGTAATTAAGACGCGTTTACAGTCTAAACCGCTCCTGTTACAGTAAAAAACCCAACACTGGACAAAAAGACCCCCGGACTCTAGAGAGACCACTCACTTCTCACAACTACAGCTGACTATTCACTGACTAATAATAGTTATTCAGTACACAGGAGCACATTAATACGTTTTAAAATAAAATATGAGGAGGATGAAGAAAATGAGTATTATTAGTAGTATTATTGATGTTGTTGTTGTTGTTGTTGTTGATTCAGTGCGTCTTGAAATTAAATCAATCACCAATACAAAAATATGAAAAATATGATATCTTTAAATATTGTAATCTTTTAATAATATTAGAATAACAGTAATAATATTAGAACGTATAAACACGCCTAACAAATATATATATATATATGTGTGTGTGTGTGTGTGTGTGTGTGTGTGTGTTTAATATGTATGTATGCATATGTGTATGTATGTATGTGCATATATATATATATATATATATATATATATATATATATATATATATATATATATATATATATATATATATATATAAAACAAATATCAGTATTATGCATGCTATGTATGCTATATATAAGTATACAAACGCAATATGTGAAACAAATCTATTTGTAATATATATACAATGCATATAATGTGTATGTTATATATACATATAACATATAAATATAAATATGTAGTATGTATGTTATACGTATAGAATAAGTATGTAATGTATAATGTAATAAAATGTATACATGTTTATTTACTTTGTTTATGTATGGGGTGTTTTGCTCTGGTTATTGTCCTGTTGAGACTGGACTAGTGGTCTGTAGTGGTCCTTCGCCAGCAGTAATAGGCCAGTGTTTGGTTGTGTTTTGTTTTGTTTGATTGTATATCAACACGTGCCCCCACTAATCCAGACCCTCTTCTTTCTTTCCTCTTTCTTTCTTTCACACTGAACCATAAACACTGACTCGTTTTGCTCGGTGGGGTTCAGTTCCACACACACACATCCCGCTGGTACCTGAGAGACCCTGACTGGTAGGAGAGACTCTAAACACACACACACACACACACACACACACACACACAAACACACACACACATAGACACACACACAAACACACATAAACTCACACACACAGAGGAGGAGTATGGAAAAGTGTGTGTGGTTCAATTGAGTGTATCCGGCTCTGGTGTGTGTGTGTGTGTGTGTGTGTGTTTTCCGTGGGAACAGCAGCACTTGCGCTCTTCAGTCACACATACACACACACCCGCTCGCGCGCACATCAGTCTGCTCACCAAAAGAGCGTCTGAGAGAAGGAGAGAGAGAAGAAAGAGAAGAAAGAGAAGAAAGAGAAACGCTGGTGATAAATGTGCTTTACATTTACTGAGCTGGTGTGATGGAGTCACGTGATCGCGGAGGGGCTTCAGCATCGGAGCGCAGAGGGACTTAAACAAACATCTTAGACAAAAATCTTAAACCTAACAACAAATAAAAAATCTTAATTCTATAATTAAAATTTTATTTTAAATAATAATCGTTGTTTCAACACGAATTTTGAATTAGAGCGCAGTTATGGACGGTTTTATTTCAGTTCTTTTTTTGGTTTTTATATTAAAGACTTAAACTTAATTTTTGGACTTAAAATGTATTCTTATTTTCAGATTTTTAATTTTTGAGTCTTTGAGATTTTTAAATTTCTGAAATTCGTTTCAGACTTTTTGGAAAATGCGAAATAAAACAGATGCATTTGTTTTTAAATCTAGTTTAAAATTAAAAATTAAGTGGAAATCATTTTAGGAATTACTACTAATTTTTACTACTAATTTTTACTCATTTTGCTGGTCAGTTCAGGAAGTGTGCTGGTCAGGTGAGCTGCGTGGGCTGTGTCCGGCAGCGCGCGCAGGCAGCAGCACCTGCGGAGCCGCATGGGAAGAGCAGCACTCGGTGTTTTGTTGAGGAGCAGACGGGCCAATGGGGAAGGTTATAAATGACCGTGCAAGTCAGCGAGGAGCGCGAGCTCGGGCATCCCCGTCATTCACATGCAAAGCCCAGCTTGAAGGAAAGGAGGATGTATTCCCACAATCCCTAATCCGCATAATCTCCAGAGTCAAACGGGATTACAGCCAGGATTAGATTAGACTCTGGATTAGCAGGAGGGGCAGTAATTACCAGACCGGACTGACCTTCAACACCGACAGCGGCCAGATCCTCTCACTTCAGACTCAGACTTAAAAACTCATTTCATTTTACTTTTAACCCAGACCCTCACGGGTTCTCCGATTTAAAGAACCACGTAAGAACCTTATTAGAGAAACATTTAAAACAAACAAATCAACTTTTAATCTAAAACAAACTTTTAATTTAAAAAAATAATTTTAAATAAATGTAAAAATCATGAAACGTAAAGATCTTATCAAACAACTTTCAAACTTTTTGAAAAGACCAGTTCTCTTAACCACCATCCACTAAAAGGCTTGTAGGGAACCAGAGGTGGTTGGTCTATAGCTAGAACCATAGTAAAAATGGGTTCTAAACAGCACTTTAGACACTGTTCTTTAAGTGTTCACAGTTCTGCACACAACATTCACTTTTTACTAAAGAACCCTAAAGAACCATTTCTTTTGAGGTGTAAATGGATGGACGTGGTTCTGAAGGGAACCCAGCCCGTCCAGGAGTATTTTGGTATATTTATTAAAGATTCCTAAATAGTTTATGACTGAAAACTATAATTTAAAAATGTTTTTATGCTATAGTATAGAAAGAACCATTCAAAAAAATATTTTTAAGAAATGTTCTAACAATTTCCACTGTAGTTCTACAAGCAACTCAAGACGTTTTATAAGTTCTAAAATGCTGCTAATGTTAAAAGAAAGGTTGCTGAAAGGTTCTAGTCCTGGACATGATGGTTTTAGGGGACAATAGAACCTTTTCCTTTACGTGGAAGTTATTTTTAAAAGTGATATCTCTCGGGTTTCTCTAAAGAACCACCCACTGAAATGGTCGTTAGGTTCTTTCGTTTGGCATTCCTCCAAAGAGCCACTTTATTTTTAGGAATGTGGGTGGATGTTCTACAGGTGCCTCTGTAGTTTCCTGGAGAACTTAGAGCTTGGATCTTGAACCCTCTACACTTGTTGGTTCTTCATGCCTGTTTGCGTTGGTTCTTTAGGTTGGTGGGCGGTATATTGTGTATGGTTCTATGTAGAACCTTTTTAAAATATATAGTTCTGTATAATAACCAAAAAGGTTCTTCTTTTGTTACACACTTAACATCGTAACAATAGAAGAACCCTTTATGGAGCTACAACCAACCATATACAACTCCCCCATTCCACATAGAACCATTACTGAATTACTACATGGTTCTTCTCACCATCACGTCTAATTCTTATAAAGGTTCTTCAGGGTTCTTCAGTGGAACCAGCTCAGAGAACCCGTGTGTGACGTCTATATTTTGAGGACTATAGCTACTTTGACTTCTGTTTGATGTTTGAATCCATTACAGTAACAATACACTGACGTCAGTGCGCACGCCTCGCGCTTCAGCACAACACGTTAGCACGTGATTCACGCGATTACAACAAAGTGTAGTGGAACAGCTCGCGCTTGTTGTGGCGCAGTGGGTGGACCATGTGCGCGCGGCTCTTTATTCGTGTTTGGATAAAACAGAGCCACAAAAGGCCCCCGCGCGCTTTGTTGCACGTCTCCCTTTGTGCGCGTGTGTGCGTGCGGGTGCGCGCGAGCGTGCTTGGTGCCCAGGTACCTGAAAGGCTGGCGGGTGGAGCTCCATTGACAGCCGTTTCATGCTTTCGTGGCTTTATTGAGCCGCAGAGGAGCACGCGGGGATCCCTGGGAATCTGGCCACATGCGCCGCACCAGCGCGCGCTCTGCAGACGGCCGCGCGCTCCCAGCTCCGTCTGCGCGCAGCGCGCCCTAGCTCTCTCCGCCCCGGCACAGCAGCACGCGCGTCTCACTGAGGCTTTGTGCGCTGATTTTCCGCTGAGGCGGCGCGCGGGCCATTCATAACAGCGCGCGCGTGAATAGAGCTCAGCCCAGACAAACACCGATACTGTCCAAAAGTCTGTAGACACCTGCTCGTGCAGCACCTCCTCTCTAACCACTACAAGTAGAGCCATCTATATGTTGAACATTGCTGTGAGGATTTGATTGAGTGTTAGTGAGGTCAGGTACTGATGTTGAACATTGCTGTGAGGATTTGATTGAGTGTTAGTGAGGTCAGGTGCTGGTGATGAACATTGCTGTGAGTATTTGATTGAGGGTTAGTGAGGTCAGGTACTGGTGTTGAACATTGCTGTGAGGATTTGATTGAGTGTTAGTGAGGTCAGGTACTGATGTTGAACATTGCTGTGAGTATTTGATTGAGGGTTAGTGAGGTCAGGTACTGATGTTGAACATTGCTGTGAGGATTTGATTGAGTGTTAGTGAGGTCAGGTACTGGTGTTGAACATTGCTGTGAGGATTTGATTGAGTGTTAGTGAGGTCAGGTACTGGTGTTGAACATTGCTGTGAGGATTTGATTGAGTGTTAGTGAGGTCAGGTACTGATGTTGAACATTGCTGTGAGGATTTGATTGGGTGTTAGTGAGGTCAGGTACTGATGTTGAACATTGCTGTGAGGATTTGATTGTGTGTTAGTGAGGTCAGGTACCGGTGTTGAACATTGCTGTGAGGATGTGATTGAGTGTTAGTGAGGTCAGGTACTGATGTTGAACATTGCTGTGAGGATTTGATTGAGTGTTAGTGAGGTCAGGTACTGGTGTTGAACATTGCTGTGAGGATGCGATTGAGTGTTAGTGAGGTCAGGTACTGATGTTGAACATTGCTGTGAGGATGTGATTGAGTGTTAGTAAGGCCAGGTACTGGTGTTGAACATTGCTGTGAGGATTTGATTGAGTGTTAGTGAGGTCAGGTACTGGTGTTGAACATTGCTGTGAGGATTTGATTGAGTGTTAGTGAGGCCAGGTACTGGTGTTGAACATTGCTGTGAGGATTTGATTGAGTGTTAGTGAGGCCAGGTACTGATGTTGGATTGAGCTCTGCTGCTCTACAGGTCAGTGCTGGGGGTCTTTAAACCCCTCTAGTCCACACTTACCATTTCCATCATACATACTGAGAGTTCTCTATTACACACCAACAGATAGATCTGAGAGAGAGTGAGATAGGGAGAGAGAGTGAGCGAGAGAGAGAGAGAGATAGGGAGAGAGAGAGTGTGTGTGAGAGAGAGAGAGATAGGGGAAAGACAGAGAGAGTGATGGGGAGAGACAGAGAAAGAGATAGGGAGAGAGAGAGTGTGTGTGAGAGAGTGAGTGAGAGAGAGTTTTACAACAAGTAGAAGAAAAATAAAACAAGAAAAAGAACAAAACAAGGAGAACAAATAAAAAAGAGGACGAGAAAAAAGAGAACAAAGTCTTAGAAGAGTAACAAAGAAAAAGAAAAAAATTAAGTGAATAACAAAAAACATGAAGGAGGACAACAATAAGAACAACACAGGAAGAAAAAGAAAATAAACAAAAAGGTAAATAAAATGAAAAAAGCATAAAATAAAATAAATGAAGACAAAATAAACAGAGGAAGATAAACAAGAAGAGAAAAACACAAAGAACAGAGAGAACAAGAGTAAAAAAATAAAAAAACAGAAATAAAAATAGTCGATGCGGAAGATGAAGAGGAAGATGACGAGGATGATGAGGATAAAGAGGAAGATGAAGAGGAAGATGAAGAGCACAATAAAGAGGATGATGAAGAGGAAGATGAAGAGGAAGAGAAAGAGGACGATGAAGAGGATGATGAAGAGGAAGAGGAAGAGGATGATGAAGAGGAAGATGACGAGGATGATGAGGATAAAGAGGAAGATGAAGAGGAAGATGAAGAGCACAATAAAGAGGATGATGAAGAGGATGATGAAGAGGATGATAAAGAGGATGATGAAGAGGAAGAGGAAGAGGAAGAGAAAGAGGACGATGAAGAGGATGATGAAGAGGAAGAGGAAGAGGATGATGAAGAGGAAGATGACGAGGATCATGAGGATAAAGAGGACGATGAGGAGGAAGATGAAGAGCACAATAAAGAGGACGATGAAGAGGAAGAGAAAGAGGACGATGAAGAGGATGAAAAGGACACAGCAGCTCAGACTCACTCTGACCCAAACACAGCTCAGACTAAGTCTGATCCAAACACAGCTCAGACTCAGTCTGATCCAAACACAGCTCAGACTAAGTCTGATCCAAACACAGCTCGGACTCAGTCTGACCCAAACACAGCTCGGACTCAGTCTGACCCAAACACAGCTCGGACTCAGTCTGACCCAAACACAGCTCGGACTCAGTCTGACCCAAACACAGCTTGGACTCAGTCTGACCCAAACACAGCTTGGACTCAGTCTGACCCAAACACAGCTCGGACTCAGTCTGATCCAAACACAGCGCTCAGACTCAGTCTGACCCAAACACAGCTCGGACTCAGTCTGACCCAAACACAGCTCGGACTCAGTCTGATCCAAACACAGCTCGGACTCAGTCTGATCCAAACACAGCTCGGACTCAGTCTGACCCAAACACAGCTCTCAGACTCAGTCTGATCCAAACACAGCGCTCAGACTCAGTCTGACCCAAACACAGCTCGGACTCAGTCTGATCCAAACACAGCTCGGACTCAGTCTGATCCAAACACAGCTCGGACTCAGTCTGACCCAAACACAGTTCAGACTCAGTCTGATCCAAACACAGCGCTCAGACTCAGTCTGACCCAAACACAGCTCGGACTTAGTCTGACCCAAACACAGCTCGGACTCAGTCTGACCCAAACACAGCGCTCAGACTCAGTCTGACCCAAACACAGCTCGGACTCAGTCTGACCCAAACACAGCTCGGACTCAGTCTGACCCAAACACAGCTCAGACTCAGTCTGACCCAAACACAGCTCGGACTCAGTCTGACCCAAACACAGCGCTCAGACTCAGTCTGACCCAAACACAGCTCTCAGACTCAGTCTGATCCAAACACAGCTCGGACTCAGTCTGACCCAGACACAGCTCGGACTCAGTCTGACCCAAACACAGCGCTCAGACTCAGTCTGACCCAAACACAGCTCGGACTCAGTCTGACCCAAACACAGCGCTCAGACTCAGTCTGACCCAAACACAGCTCGGACTCAGTCTGACCCAAACACAGCTCGGACTCAGTCTGACCCAGACACAGCTCGGACTCAGTCTGACCCAAACACAGCTCGGACTCAGTCTCATCCAAACACAGCTCGGACTCAGTCTGACCCAAACACAGCGCTCAGACTCAGTCTGATCCAAACACAGCGCTCAGACTCAGTCTGACCCAAACACAGCTCGGACTCAGTCTGACCCAAACACAGATCTCAGACTCAGTCTGACCCAAACACAGCTCGGACTCAGTCTGATCCAAACACAGCTCGGACTCAGTCTGACCCAAATACAGCTCGGACTCAGTCTGACCCAAACACAGCTCAGACTCAGTCTGACCCAAACACAGCTCGGACTCAGTCTGATCCAAACACAGCTCGGACTCAGTCTGATCCAAAAACAGCTCGGACTCAGTCTGACCCAAACACAGCGCTCAGACTCAGTCTGACCCAAAAACAGCTCGGACTCAGTCTGACCCAAACACAGCGCTCAGACTCAGTCTGACCCAAACACAGCTCGGACTCAGTCTGACCCAAACACAGCTCGGACTCAGTCTCATCCAAACACAGCTCGGACTCAGTCTGACCCAAACACAGCGCTCAGACTCAGTCTGATCCAAACACAGCGCTCAGACTCAGTCTGACCCAAACACAGCTCGGACTCAGTCTGACCCAAACACAGATCTCAGACTCAGTCTGACCCAAACACAGCTCGGACTCAGTCTGATCCAAACACAGCTCGGACTCAGTCTGACCCAAATACAGCTCGGACTCAGTCTGACCCAAACACAGCTCAGACTCAGTCTGACCCAAACACAGCTCGGACTCAGTCTGATCCAAACACAGCTCGGACTCAGTCTGATCCAAAAACAGCTCGGACTCAGTCTGACCCAAACACAGCGCTCAGACTCAGTCTGACCCAAAAACAGCTCGGACTCAGTCTGACCCAAACACAGCGCTCAGACTCAGTCTGACCCAAACACAGCTCGGACTCAGTCTGATCCAAACACAGCTCGGACTCAGTCTGACCCAAACACAGCGCTCAGACTCAGTCTGACCCAAACACAGCTCGGACTCAGTCTGATCCAAAAACAGCTCGGACTCAGTCTGACCCAAACACAGCGCTCAGACTCAGTCTGACCCAAACACAGCTCGGACTCAGTCTGACCCAAACAAAGCGCTCAGACTCAGTCTGACCCAAACACAGCTCGGACTCAGTCTGACCCAAACACAGCTCAGACTCAGTCTGACCCAAACACAGCGCTCAGACTCAGTCTGACCCAAACACAGCTCGGACTCAGTCTGACCCAAACACAGCTCGGACTCAGTCTGACCCAAACACAGCGCTCAGACTCAGTCTGACCCAAACACAGCGCTCAGACTCAGTCTGACCCAAACACAGCTCGGACTCAGTCTCATCCAAACACAGCTCAGACTCAGTCTGACCCAAACACAGCGCTCAGACTCAGTCTGACCCAAAAACAGCTCGGACTCAGTCTGACCCAAACACAGCGCTCAGACTCAGTCTGACCCAAACACAGCTCGGACTCAGTCTGACCCAAACACAGCTCGGACTCAGTCTGACCCAAACACAGCTCGGACTCAGTCTGACCCAAACACAGCGCTCAGACTCAGTCTGACCCAAACACAGCTCGGACTCAGTCTGACCCAAACACAGCTCAGACTCAGTCTGACCCAGACACAGCTCGGACTCAGTCTGACCCAGACACAGCTCGGACTCAGTCTGACCCAAACACAGCTCGGACTCAGTCTGACCCAAACACAGCTCGGACTCAGTCTCATCCAAACACAGCTCGGACTCAGTCTGACCCAAACACAGCGCTCAGACTCAGTCTGATCCAAACACAGCGCTCAGACTCAGTCTGACCCAAACACAGCTCGGACTCAGTCTGACCCAAACACAGCTCGGACTCAGTCTGACCCAAACACAGCGCTCAGACTCAGTCTGATCCAAACACAGCGCTCAGACTCAGTCTGACCCAAACACAGCTCGGACTCAGTCTCATCCAAACACAGCTCAGACTCAGTCTGACCCAGACACAGCTCGGACTCAGTCTGACCCAAAAACAGCTCGGACTCAGTCTGACCCAAACACAGCTCGGACTCAGTCTGATCCAAACACAGCTCAGACTCAGTCTGACCGGAGCACCGCTGCTGGACTCCGCTGGTTTCCCAGCTGGACAGATCTCGGTCCTGCAGACACTAATCAGTTCTAATCCGAGCTCGGAAAACATTTCCTCTGAAGGTGTCGCGCGGAGATTAAGATTCATTGATTGATCTGAACAGACTAATTGATTTGGGCGCTAATCTGGAGAATGTGTGTTCCCCTCGGGCTGTTTATCCCAGACCCGGATTAAAACCCAGCCCCACACTGAGAGACGCAGAGGAGCAGCCTGGGAATAATAATAATAATAATAATAATAATAATAATAATAATAATAATAATATTAATAATAATAATAATAATAACAACTACTACTACAATAATAATAATAATAATAATAATAATAATAATAATAATAATAACAATATTAATAACAACAACTACTACTACAATAATAATAATAATAATAATAATAATAATAATAATAATAATAATAATAATAACAATATTAATAACAACAACTACTACTACAATAATAATAATAATAATAATAATAATAATAATAATAATAACAATATTAATAACAACAACTACTACTACAATAATAATAATAATAATAATAATAATAATAATAATAATAATAATAATACGAACACGACTACAACAACAATAAACTAATAACAATAATATTAATACCACAACAACATTAATAATAATAATAATAATAATAATAATAATAATAATAATAATAATAATAATAATAATAATATCACAAGAACAATAAAGACGACAACACTAATAATAATAATAATAATAATAATAATAATAATAATAATAATAATACTTGTTTATAAATAAAGCTTTTGGACGTGTAAGGATATGTACTATATCTCCCCCTAGTGGTCATTAAAAGCCTCCACCTTCACAGTAAGTCCTGTATTTAGTGTTTACTGTAATGAGAGTGGAGGACTGTGTGCTTTACTGTGATTGTTCTTGTGAGGGCGCTCGTGCTGCCCTCTAGTGGTCACTGCAGAGATTACTACTGAAAGGCGCTTCGCTGCGTTTCGCTTTTACTTCTAATTAAATTGCAGATCATCTCAGTCACAGACGCTAGAGGGCGCACTGTAAATAATAATAATAATAATAATAATAATAATAATAATAATAATAATAATAATAATAATAATAAAAAGGCTTATATAATTAAATGTATGTGGTAGTTTTGATGCATTTAAAGCGCTTCACAATGAAATTGTAGATATTAGTAAATGAAACAGTAAATAAAATAAAAAAAATAGTTTGAAGTGTTTGTTTAAAAACATGGTAATAATAATCTCACTGTCCACTGTATCAGCTCCACTGACCATACAGGACCTCCACTCACTGTCCACTGTATCAGCTCCACTGACCATACAGGACCTCCACTCACTGTCCACTGTATCAGCTCCACTGACCATACAGGACCTCCACTCACTGTCCACTGTATCAGCTCCATTGACCATACAGGACCTCCACTCACTGTCCACTGTATCAGCTCCACTGACCATACAGGACCTCCACTCACTGTCCACTGTATCAGCTCCACTGACCATACAGGACCTCCACTCACTGTCCACTGTATCAGCTCCACTGACCATACAGGACCTCCACTCACTGTCCACTGTATCAGCTCCACTGACCATACAGGAGCTCCACTCACTGTCCACTGTATCAGCTCCACTGACCATACAGGACCTCCACTCACTGTCCACTGTATCAGCTCCACTGACCATACAGGACCTCCACTCACTGTCCACTGTATCAGCTCCACTGACCATACAGGACCTCCACTCACTGTCCACTGTATCAGCTCCACTGACCATACAGGACCTACACTCACTGTCCACTGTATCAGCTCCACTGACTATACAGGACCTCCACTCACTGTCCACTGTATCTGCTCCACTGACCATACAGGACCTCCACTCACTGTCCACTGTATCAGCTCCACTAACCATACAGGACCTCCACTTACAGACTGTAGTTCATCTGATTCTCTGTATGCTTTATTACTCTGTTCTTTAATGATCAGGACCCCCACATATACACACACACGCACACACACACTCACACACACACATTATCACACACAAACACACACACACACACACTTACATTGTGTGTAGTAACTGTGAGGGTTTGTGTTGTGTTATTTTTTTTAATTGTTAGTGTAAATATTTTGTTACTTTTGTTTAAATTAAGTCTTGATCAGCTTTTTTAAAGTCGATTCCCATCGTCGATCACCTTCAGCACGATTAGCCGATAGCCAATACCGATCAAGGGTGGGGTATACGCCACAGCAGGGCTACATGTAGTTATTAGCATAAGCTAGTCATGAAACATGGTCTAAACTGGTTTATTAACAGTATAATATTTTTCACTAAATTAACAGAAAATAAATTAAAAAAACTCAAACTAAAAAAGCTAATTAAATAAATAAAGTAAAAACTGCAGTCATTAAACTCAGACTCTATTTTAAACTAAATCTGTAATCATTAAATGTAGAATATTGAATTACTGCTGCTGTTCTGCTCGTACCGGTCAGATCTGGTCTGTACTGGTTTCTGGGTTATTAGTTTTGTGCTAGCTGCGCGTGCTAGCTCTGCTGTTTACTGATACTCACTGTATTCAGTGGTGTACTATTAAGTACTATTAAGTACAGTATCAGATTAGTATGTTAAACAAGACACGCTGATTTTACTAATTTTAAAATATGCCACTGCTTTAGTCAGTCTGTGGAAAATGAAAGGGTGTGTATTTCCACCTAGTGGTTCAGATAGGAATTGCAGGGAGCTGGCCGGAGGGCTCCTCTTACTGGATGAAAGGCTAGCTGTAAATACAGAAATTAAGCTTATTTGTTTAATGCCATCGATCGGCTCTCGGAATCGGCTAAATTGGAGATATATCGGCCGATCGCCCACCACTTAAAAACTTAAAATCGCCGATACCAATACATAGCCGATCGATCCTTCCATCTCTACTTTTTGCTATTTAATTTCGTTAACCAATCCTCTTTTTGACAGGCATTGTTTTTTTTTTAGAAACTAGATCCTCTTCGATAGCTTATTTCGTGTCTTTATTGGTCTCCAGGCTGTCACTGCCTGCGTTTGCGGGTGAAGCGGTGTGGAGGAGTGAGTTTTGTGAGGGAGAGAGGTGCGGCAGTGTTGAGACAAACTGGGAGAAAAGAATGGCGAACTGGAGGATCTACATGTATAATTGCAACGCAACAATATAAAGGTTATTGTCTCATCTTATATCCCATATAAAAATATGTCAATATTTCCTTGAAACTCTATGTATCGCCCAGCCCAGCCTAGCATTGCTAGCTGAACTGATTGCCTAAAGAGCTAATGTAAAGGTGTAGAATCATAAAACACAAATAAATCTCCAGCATATCCAACATAAACAACTCAAACCTGTAGAAAAACACATTTAATTTAATAAACGTCCTTAAGTGTAACCTACGTTTGCTGAGTCGAAGCTCTGCTGCGGGTGTCCAAGGTAAACACAAAAAAGATATATAAATTAAGTAAGTAGTTATGTTAAAGATAAAAAAATTAAAAGCAAGAAATTAAAACGTGAACAGTTTATAGATATTTAAAAAATGTATTGTCTCCCATTGTATTGTATTGTACTGTACTGTACTGTGTTGTGTTGTATTGTACTGTACTGTGTTGTATTGTATTGTATTGTACTGTGCTGTGCTGTGCTGTATTGTATTGTACAGTGTTGTGTTGTGTTGTGTATTGTATTGTATTGTACTGTGTTGTGTTGTGTTGTGTTGTGTTGTATTGTACTGTGTTGTGTTGTATTGTATTGTATTGTATTGTACTGTGTTGTGTTGTGTTGTACTGTACTGTGTTGTGTTGTATTGTATTGTATTGTATTGTATTGTGCTGTGTTGTGTTGTATTGTATTGTATTGTATTGTATTGTGCTGTGCTGTGCTGCATTGTATTGTACAGTGTTGTGTTTTGTTGTGTATTGTATTGTATTGTACTGTGTTGTGTTGTGTTGTGTTGTATTGTACTGTGTTGTGTTGTATTGTATTGTACTGTGTTGTGTTGTACTGTACTGTGTTGTGTTGTGTTGTGTTGTATTGTATTGTGCTGTGTTGTGTTGTGTTGTGTTGTGTTGTATTGTATTGTATTGTGCTGTGCTGTGCTGTATTGTATTGTATTGTATTGTATTGTATTGTGCTGTGCTGTGCTGTATTGTATTGTATTGTATTGTATTGTGTTGTATGGTAATATGCAACAGTGAGTTAGTGGAAAGATAAGTTACCAAAAGGTCCAAGTAAAATATTGTAATATCTAATAACAAGGCGGAATAAGAATGCATTAATATGATATAATGTTCATCA
>CM038723.1:1890299-1895299 GCA_021613375.1 Megaleporinus macrocephalus
AGCAGTTTTCTCTCCTCATAAAACAGATTACTGAGACGCTCTAGTTAGAGAGAGACTGCGTCACGGCTTGTTCCCGCCAACTGCACGCGACCAGTAGTTTAGCTGGTTGCTAAGCTACGGCCCAGCATCCAAAACAATAGCCAGAGGCTTAAAAATCTGCTAGCATAAATGCTAATGTCTGGAGTATAAAGTGTAAATGGTGAAGGACTCGTTACAGAGTTGATAATAAAATACTGTTTTGTGTGATTATATGACCAGAAACTCATTAAAACTCCAGAGAATCAAAATAACTCACATTTTAAAACCACTTCACTGCTCCTAGATTAGCCTGCATTGCATTATGGGATTGTCTTAGCGGCTGAGGAAGAGTTCAATGCTTCTTAAAATCAGGTCTAAATAAGGTTCCTCAGTAGACAGCATGTTTAAGGTATGTAAGAATTGGGACAGTCTACATGTCGGGAGCGCATACTATGACGTACAATACTGCCTATGTTGGAGCTCAGTAGGATTTGAGACAGACCCTGTATCTGCTATTCCATCTGATTCGATTTCAGTAAATGAAAGGCTTGTGTTGTGGCCAAAAGACCAGGACATCTATTTTTGAAAGTAGTGCCTATCTGCCAGTTAATTGTGATTGTGTTGTTCTGTACACAGTATACACAACCTATCCTGAGTAGTCTGACTCATAGAGGAGGTTCAGAAGTTCTGTATTAGGTTCAATTCCTGCACTTATACCTTCGTAAGACATCATGTAGGTTATGATTATTACTGTAACTCTATGTGATCTGAAAATCAGTTAATCTTTCAGGTGTACTATAAGGCCCACTGCCTTGCAATATGTGCATGTTTGTGTATGTTTAGTTTTAGAGAGAGAAAGACAGTTTTGGAGAGAGAGACAGCGAGACGTGTGGAGAGAGAGAAGAGGCACTGATCTATTTTTGAGCTTTAAATATAAGAAATGCAAATTAACACGATTAGGTCTACACTTACAGAAAATAAATGAATTAAGCATTGTTTTTGTTATGGTTAGAACTCTTTCCCTTGCACTAGCCTATTAGCAAGACCTGTAAACTGTTACTGGTTTAATCTTGTCTTAGGGGTCGGTCATTCCATTTAACTTCTTTTCAAAATCATTTTTTTATGATTTCATATGAAACAAGCTGGATGTGTTTTCATATCTCACTAGCAGAAAGTAGTATTGGAAGTATTAGTATTGTTACTTGTTCTTGACCATACATATGTTTTTGCTGTTCCATTTGGCTTTGTCTTCTTTATGAATTGTCAACCTTCTGCTTCAGATACTCCCAGTTGCAGGAGGAGAAGATAAAATGAGACGGAGGAGGGTGAATTCACCAGTGCCGCTGACAAAATAAATTAAACTCTTATAAAGGTAGGTGGTGTATCCTTTCTTGTAGTGAAGTATTCAAGCAGCAGTAAGAAGCACCAGTTCTGTATTGTTGTGGTTTTGCCTGCATATTTGCAAAGAAAATAATTTCTCTTGCCAAATGTTAGCTGTTTTGGGGCCATGCAACTACAATACCAACCATCCAGCTGTCCATAACACAAGTGTGTATAGCAGTAGACAAGTTGTTTGTACCAGTGAAATGCAGGTGAAACCCAGCTTAGTAGTGTTTGTAAAATGTGGTTATCTGCTGCTAAACATTACTGTATATTTTTGATACGCTAAATGGAATGTTTTTGTTTTAATATTATTATTCACATTTGAATTGGCCTCTACCTGGTGCAGTTCTCTTTTCATTTGCATGAAGTTAAAAACCCTTTTCATCTATTTTGCCCGATTGCCACTCCCACAGTCCTCTGTGCTGAAGCTGGTTTATGTAATATTGTGTACACTAAATTTAATGGTTGTGTATTAATTTAATTAGAAACAAAGACAAATTGCCGCACTGATATGATACATTAAAACAGCAAGTCCGCTGTCTTTATTTTACTTCTTTGACAGGTCGTGGTGTTTCGTGGTGGTTCTTTGGATGAAAGAGATTTTATAGAGATGAACTGATAGACTCCCTTGAATCAGAGAGAAGGAAAGAAGGTCTCCCAAATGACTGTATTTATGTTTGACTTCTTTTGGCAGAGTACACTGTGGTGGTAAGTTTCAGAGATTACAATAATCGTATGAAATGAAATAATTTTATAGCATTAGCTATACTAGAGTATAGTCTGGATTTCAGTAGGGGAGGGCGATAAGACCTTGAAATAATATAAAAATATTTTGGGATATTTTTGTGCCTACAATATTAACCAATTAACTGAAGAAAGCTTGTGGCACTGATACGTATATGCAGTAATCTAGTTCAAACATAAAATACAATAAATGTGTTTTTGTTTTTTTGTTTTTTTAAGCTTTGATGCAACAAAAGAGGATGACAGCTTTGGTCAACTAGTGAACGATGAGCACAAGGACCCCAACTGTAAAATCAAAAAAGATCATTGTCGAGGGAAAACGGCATCTCTGCCTTTGTGCGATGAGAGATATATAATGCCTGGAGAGAAAATAACCTACGACTACGGAGGAAGTGACTGGACTTGGAGGAGAAAGGTTTGTAAGATTTAGATTTTTGATTGATTTAGCTAAGCATTGTGATTGTGTCTTATTTTAAAACCATGCCTTTTGAGAATGAAAAAGGTTTCAGGGTGCTTATCAGCATTTGAACAAAAGCTAACCCTTAAAAGCCCTTGCAATGTTTATTGCTGTCCTTGACATTTAGTAGAAGTTACATTTGTTAGAGATTAATTTAGATAAAGGCTTATAGGCTGAATTACATTTTTATTAGGTTTTTAATGGAATCTTAGTGGAAACTTTTCAGTTGAGGTCATAAACATTAATCAGCCACACTATTAATGCTATTAAAATATTACCTGTTTAGTGTGATTGTTTTTAGTAAGATAATCTCAGTTATTCTAAAGTTTTTAGTTTACAACTATTAGACAGGTGAATGACATTATTAGTGTGGCTTTTTTTCGGTGTAGGTACTGGTTCAGTTTTAAATGTTTAACTGTGATATTTCAAATCTCTGCAGCCAGCATGTAATGACACTGCTAACATGAAGTTTCAAGGTTATTTCTCATTTGCACATGATGTTAGGACATAACATGCATTGAAATGTTTGGGGTGAGGCTCAGATAATAACTCTACAGCAGGGGAGCATTATATATATATATATGTAGTAAAAACAGTGCAAACATACAATAAATAGACAATAATGAAGTAAAAAATAAGCTAGAATATATACATTTAGTAAGGTTATCTAAGAATATTAATCTATTTAAAGTGACTTAGTGATATTGTCTATAACATCGATATCAGAATAAATAAAATAATAATATAATGTAATATAATATAATATAATATAATATAGCAGTGGCCGAGTGAACGGTATTGGGGTCTTTCAGCTTCACGGTTTGTTCAGAAGCCTGACAGCCTGTGGGTAGAAGCTGTTCAGTAGCTGGGCTGTTCTGGCTTGGATGCTGTGGAATCAGGACAGTGTTGAAAAAAGCTACTCAGTTTCAGGTCATGTGACCAACACTGGAGTTTCCACTTCTGAGTTAAAGGTTTTTATATCCATAAAGTGATTGACATGTTTGTGTTACAGTGTGTAGTTAATTCATTGGAGTAAATATCAGTTGTTTAAAATATAGTTGTTTTTTTTACTATTAAACAACTGAATCACTTTACTAACCTAGTAATACGGCATTTGTTGTTCGAGTTATTGTCCTATTAGGTGGTCGTGATGTGTAGACTGAAGTTTGCATTACATGTACTATGTGGTGTAGCCTGGCACAGCCTCATTGCTTTTGTATGAAATGCTCTTCAATTGGTATTTAATACGTTTCAGAGACGTTTCATTCCCGCATTTCAAGCAATAACATGTTCAGAATTAATGAGAATATTAACCAAATACAGTTAAAATACATTTACTGGAACATGTAATATCACACATAGAAATAAACCATAAGATATTACTGTACATGTATGTAAATATTATATAAATATATTTATGAAATATATTTATAAATATGTGTGAACAAAACCCAAATACTGTTCAGAATCAACTTTAAAGTGAGTTTACATTCCAGAACCTTTAACAGGTAAAAGCAGGTGTTGTAGTTACTGATACACAGTGAAAACATAGTTTAATGATTTGATTTATTCTTTATTTGAAATATACAGTATATCTAGATAGATAGACAGATAGATAGATAGATAGATAGATAGATAGATAGACAGATAGAGTTAAACATGGTTCATATGTTGGTCTGAGGTAACAGATTGAGTGTAATGGGCCTGTGGTCCTGAACTGATACGATATCGGCTCTGTACTGTATCTCACTCTGTGATGATGTCATAATAGACCAGAGTTCTTAAATAGGGCTCCAGCAGCTCCAGCAGCTCATTACGCAGAAGATCTTCTGGAGGAAGGCTGTAACTTCACTGCTCTCCCTCTCAGCATTCTTCTAGCGTATTATTATTATTATTATTCACAATCCCCAGCATTCTTTTATTAGTAGTTATTATTATTATTATTATTAGTATTATTTTAAGATCATCAATATGATTGGACTTGATTGTATTTTAAATATCCGCAAGTCCAATCGTAAAGGCAAAGACAGGGAGGAAGAACCTGCTGAGAAGCCCCAGCAGGAACCAATCTTTACACCTCTGAGGAACATTGATGATCTTACAAACAAGATCATCTTTACTGTTCTGGACCACCTGGACAGTATGAGCTCCGCTACAGCTGTGCACAAACAGGGCAAGAAGAGGAGGAGGAGGAGGAACGCTCAGCTGTTGTCCGATGAGCTCAGGACCAAAGCTGCAAGGACTGTAAGTCAGCTACTCTTCATCAGTAGTGAAGTTTGGGAAGTGATCAGCAGCTCCTCCTCATTTCCCAGCAGTCTTTGCAGCGAGCCCGACCTGGACTCAATGTTTGAAACTATGGCTCAGTCAGGCTTTCCAACTGGCGTGATGCGTAGTTTCC
>CM038723.1:1900299-1902799 GCA_021613375.1 Megaleporinus macrocephalus
TCCATCTACAGGTTTCATCATCAAACACAACTACTGTCCTGATGTAGCTACGCTAGCTAAGAGTGACTGTTATCCCAAACTGTGCTCCTTAATTCTCTCATAACGAGAGTGAATGTATAGAATTCCATAAATAAACACACGTACAGGAACGTTTTGTTTATTTCTTTATTTATTTTAAGACGTTCTATGAATCCTGAGTACGTAATGATGTATAGATGTGTGTATTTGGTGTTTATGGTGTTTAGAACACCGTATAGTACCAGACATAAGACGGTCCAATTAACAACTACACTCTGATCTTTCTAGAACATGAGTGCTGTAGGTTGTAAGATCCGGTGACAGTGGCGAGGAACAACTCCCTCACAGCAACAGGAAGAAACCTCGAGAGGAACCAAGACTCACAAGGGGAACCTTGATCTTCACCGGATAGCAAACCAACTCAGAGTAGGACATTGTTCTGTCTGATCTATACACTGAATTTGTAGCTAAACTGGAGACGCTCAGTTATCAGACTATCAGCTTTTGTGGCATTCATTGGTCCTTCTCTTGAATCTAATTAAAAATCTTAAAATAACAATAATAATAATAAAACTAATGGTTAAATAATTAATGGTTCTTTTTAACCGTTGGTTCCTTTAGAATGTGTATTGCTGTGTATTCATGAAATTGAGTAGAAATGATTTGTTAGAGATTAATTTAGATAATGGATTATAGGCTGAATTACATTTTTATGAGGTTTTTAATGGAATCTTAGTGGAAACTTTTCAGTTGAGGTTATAAACATTAATCAGTCACACTATTAATGCTATTAAAATATTATCTGTTTAGTGTAATTGTTTTTAGTAATAATCTCAGTTATTCTAAAGTTTTTAGTTTAAAAAATCACCTTCAGCAACAGACTGCTTCACCCCTAGTGTGTAAAGGAGCGGAATCACAGGTCCTTCCTTCCTGCTGCTGTTAGACCCTACAACCAACACTGCTCCCAGCAGACCACCAATACACACACACACACACACTCACATACACACACTCATACACACACATATACACAATCACATACATAGACATATACACGCACTCATACACACACACACACACACACACACACACACACACACACACACTTAAACACTACACACTGCTCCCAGCAGACCACATACACACCCACACACACACACACACTTAAACACTACACACTGCTATCAGCAGACCACATATACAAACAGCAGACTATCTACACACACACTTAAACACTACACACTGCTCCCAGCAGACCCCATATACACACAGCAGACTATATAGACACACTTAAACACTACACACTGCTATCAGCAGACCACATATACACACAGCAGACTATATACACACACTTAAACACTACACACTGCTATCAGCAGGCCACATATACACACAGCAGACTATACACACTATACCCCACTGTGGGACTAATAAAGGATTATCTGATCTCTTATCTAAAAGTATCAGGTGAATGACATGATTAGTGTGGCGTTTTTCGGTGTAGGTATTGATTCAGTTCTAAATGTTTAACTGTGATATTTAAAAGTCCACATGTAAGGACACTGCTAACATGAAGGACAGTGTTGAACAAAGCTGCTCAGTTTCAGGTCCTGTGACCAACACTGGAGCTTCCACTTCTGAGTTAAAGGTATTTAAAAGAAAGAGTTTTTATATTCATAAAGTGATTGTCATGTTTGTGTTACAGTGTGTAGTTAATTCATTGGAGTAAATATCAGTTGTTTAAAATATAGTTTTTTTTTTACTATTAAACAACTGAATCACTTTACTAACCTAGTAATACGGCATTTGTTGTTCGAGTTATTGTCCTATTAGGTGGTCGTGATGTGTAGACTGAAGTTTGCATTACATGTACTATGTGGTGTAGCCTGGCACAGCCTCATTGCTTTTGTATGAAATGCTCTTCAATTGGTATTTAATACGTTTCAGAGACGTTTCATTCCCGCATTTCAAACAATAACATGTTCAGAATTAATGAGAATATTAACCAAATACAGTTAAAATACATTTACTGGAACATGTAATATCACACATAGAAATAAACCATAAGATATTACTGTACATGTATGTAAATATTATATAAATATATTTATGAAATATATTTATGAATGTGTGAACAAAACCCAAATACTGTTCAGAATCAACTTTAAAGTGAGTTTACATTCCAGAACCTTTAACAGGTAAAAGCAGGTGTTGTAGTTACTGATACACAGTGAAAACATAGTTTAATGATTTGATTTATTCTTTATTTGAAATATACAGTATATCTAGATAGATAGATAGATAGATAGATAGATAGATAGATAGATAGATAGATAGATAGACAGATAGAGTTAAACATGGTTCATATGTTGGTCTGAGGTAACAGATTGAGTGCAATGGGCCTGTGGTCCTGAAATGATACGATATCGGCTCTGTACTGTATCTCACTCTGTGATGATGTCATAATAGACCAGAGTTCTTA
>CM038723.1:1907799-1915299 GCA_021613375.1 Megaleporinus macrocephalus
GATCTTTCTAGAACATGAGTGCTGTAGGTTGTAAGATCCGGTGACAGTGGCGAGGAACAACTCCCTCACAGCAACAGGAAGAAACCTCGAGAGGAACCAAGACTCACAAGGGGAACCTTGATCTCACCGGATAGCAAACCAACTCAGAGTAGGACATTGTTCTGTCTGATCTATACACTGAATTTGTAGCTAAACTGGAGACGCTCAGTTATCAGACTATCAGCTTTTGTGGCATTCATTGGTCCTTCTCTTGAATCTAATTAAAAATCTTAAAATAACAATAATAATAATAAAACTAATGGTTAAATAATTAATGGTTCTTTTTAACCGTTGGTTCCTTTAGAATGTGTATTGCTGTGTATTCATGAAATTGAGTAGAAATGATTTGTTAGAGATTAATTTAGATAATGGATTATAGGCTGAATTACATTTTTATGAGGTTTTTAATGGAATCTTAGTGGAAACTTTTCAGTTGAGGTTATAAACATTAATCAGTCACACTATTAATGCTATTAAAATATTATCTGTTTAGTGTAATTGTTTTTAGTAATAATCTCAGTTATTCTAAAGTTTTTAGTTTAAAAAATCACCTTCAGCAACAGACTGCTTCACCCCTAGTGTGTAAAGGAGCGGAATCACAGGTCCTTCCTTCCTGCTGCTGTTAGACCCTACAACCAACACTGCTCCCAGCAGACCACCAATACACACACACACACACACACACACACACACACACACACACACACACACACACACACACACACACACACACACACTTAAACACTACACACTGCTATCAGCAGACCACATATACAGACAGCAGACTATACACACACACTTAAACACTACACACTGCTCCCAGCAGACCCCATATACACACAGCAGACTATATAGACACACTTAAACACTACACACTGCTATCAGCAGACCACATATACACACAGCAGACTATAACACACACTTAAACACTACACACTGCTATCAGCAGGCCACATATACACACAGCAGACTATACACACTATACCCCACTGTGGGACTAATAAAGGATTATCTGATCTCTTATCTAAAAGTATCAGGTGAATGACATGATTAGTGTGGCGTTTTTCGGTGTAGGTATTGATTCAGTTCTAAATGTTTAACTGTGATATTTAAAAGTCCACATGTAAGGACACTGCTAACATGAAGGACAGTGTTGAACAAAGCTGCTCATTTCAGGTCCTGTGACCAACACTGGAGCTTCCACTTCTGAGTTAAAGGTATTTAAAAGAAAGAGTTTTTATATTCATAAAGTGATTGTCATGTTTGTGTTACAGTGTGTAGTTAATTCATTGGAGTAAATATCAGTTGTTTAAAATATAGTTTTTTTTTTACTATTAAACAACTGAATCACTTTACTAACCTAGTAATACGGCATTTGTTGTTCGAGTTATTGTCCTATTAGTGGTCGTGATGTGTAGACTGAAGTTTGCATTACATGTACTATGTGGTGTAGCCTGGCACAGCCTCATTGCTTTTGTATGAAATGCTCTTCAATTGGTATTTAATACGTTTCAGAGACGTTTCATTCCCGCATTTCAAACAATAACATGTTCAGAATTACTGAGAATATTAACCAAATACAGTTAAAATACATTTACTGAACATGTAATATCACACATAGAAATAAACCATAAATATTACTGTACTGTATGTAAATATTATATAAATATATTGATGAAATATATTTAGAAATGTGTGAACAAAACCCAAATACTGTTCAGAATCAACTTTAAAGTGAGTTTACATTCCAGAACCTTTAACAGGTAAAAGCAGGTGTTGTAGTTACTGATACACAGTGAAAACATAGTTTAATGATTTGATTTATTCTTTATTTGAAATATACAGTATATCTAGATAGATAGATAGATAGATAGATAGATAGATAGATAGATAGATAGATAGAGTTAAACATGGTTCATATGTTGGTCTGAGGTAACAGATTGAGTGTAATGGGCCTGTGGTCCTGAACTGATACGATATCGGCTCTGTACTGTATCTCACTCTGTGATGATGTCATAATAGACCAGAGTTCTTAAATAGGGCTGCAGCAGCTCCAGCAGCTCATTACGCAGAAGATCTTCTGGAGGAAGGCTGTAACTTCACTGCTCTCCCTCTCAGCATTCTTCTAGCATATTATTATTATTCACAATCCCCAGCATTCTTTTATTAGTAGTTATTATTATTAGTATTATTTTAAGATCATCAATATGATTGGACTTGATTGTATTTTAAATATCCGCAAGTCCAATCGTAAAGGCAAAGACAGGGAGGAAGAACCTGCTGAGAAGCCCCAGCAGGAACCAATCTTTACACCTCTGAGGAACATTGATGATCTTACAAACAAGATCATCTTTACTGTTCTGGACCACCTGGACAGTATGAGCTCCGCTACAGCTGTGCACAAACAGGGCAAGAAGAGGAGGAGGAGGAGGAACGCTCAGCTGTTGTCCGATGAGCTCAGGACCAAAGCTGCAAGGACTGTAAGTCAGCTACTCTTCATCAGTAGTGAAGTTTGGGAAGTGATCAGCAGCTCCTCCTCATTTCCCAGCAGTCTTTGCAGCGAGCCCGACCTGGACTCAATGTTTGAAACTATGGCTCAGTCAGGCTTTCCAACTGGCGTGATGCGTAGTTTCCTGGACTCCACAGCCCATAATATCATTGAGACCATCGAAGGCAACAAGACCGTATCGTCATATAGGACTTTTATATTAGACCGTATGGCGAGAAGAATCCAAATGAAGGTGAAGTCTTTCCTCACAATGTCTAAAGCACTGGTGAAGGAAAGAGAGTCGGAGCTGGAAGAAGACGCTGACCCTCCCAGTGCTTCAGTCTCCAACAAAGACAAGTCCAGTAACGGAGAAGATCAGCAATGTGAGAGCGCTGTGCCCCTCAGCCCACCTCCTCATGTCATACCAGGTACCCAGGATCAGCAAGGATTCTGTATGGAGGTGTGTGACGAAGAGGTGGAGCTGTACAAGAGTGAGCTGCTTCTAGTAAGCTCCTCTTATGGACGAGCGTTCTCCTCACCAGCTGAGACTACAAGTGCTGCAGACTTGACACTGGATTGCGAGTCACCTGTTTTGGTCCCCACAGCTTCGAACAGAGCTGACAGCTACAGTACAGAGGATTGTGAAACGTTCTCCTCCTGGTCCATCCAAGTAGATGACAACGTTCCCGTGGATCCAGACCCTGCCACGGTGAAGAAGAGAGGTCTTACAATTCGCAAACGTCTGACAAGGATCTTCTGTGCCATAAGGAGAGCACTGCCCAACCCCTTCCAACGTATGAGGGGTTCAAACGTTTACAACCGCGTCCCCGAAGGAGATACGTACCGAAATGCAAGCTGCTCTCCTGTCCAATCAGAGTTCCTGTCTCAAGATAAGCTACAAGTTCACCCTCTATATAAATCAAAACAACTCCTCTATTACCTGCTGGGGTATTCAGATACGCCATTCTTCCTCTCGCTTCTGAAAAAAAAGCTGTCCTGAGACGTTGACCCCCCCCCCCACCTGTACATATGTAAATATATAAATATATAAATATAAATATATACATATATTTTTTTACTAATAGAATTTATAAATAATAAATAAACAAATGTAAAGAAAATTCCTGTTTGTGTGTTTATTTCTGTAATTGTATCCACTCACTCTCGTTATGAGGGAATTAAAGGTGCTGAACTTCTTTTCTACAGGTGAACAGTCTCAGTACACGCTCTCTCAGTTTATTTACTCTCACCTGATTTACCTGCTCATCTTACATACACACAGCTGATAAACTCACAGTCTTTATGTTACTGTGGACATAATGAGCTAGTGTGAAAATTAATGGTTCAATATAAACCAACTCACACACATATACACACACACTCATACACACACACACTCACACACACACACACACATACACTCATACACACACACATAAACACACACTCATACACACACACATACACACACACTCATACACACATACACTCATACACACACACATAAACATAGATATATATACCCTCACATACACACACTCACATACACACTCACACACTCATACACACACACACTCACATACATACACATACACACACTCAAACACACACACACTCATACACACTAACACTCACATACACACACACACTCACATACACACTCACATACACACACACACACACACACACTCATACACACACACATAAACATAGATATATACACCTTCACATACACACACACACACACACACACTCATACACACACACACTCATACACACACACATAAACATAGATATATACACCCTCACATACACACACTCATACACACACACACTCACATACATACACATACACACACTCAAACAAACACACACTCACACACTAACACTCACACACACACACTCACATACACACACTCATACACACACACACATACACACTCACATACACACACACACACTCATACACACACACATAAACATAGATATATACACCTTCACATACACACACTCACATACACACACACACACTCATACACACACACTTAAACACACTCACATACATACACACACACGCTCATAAACACTAACACTCACATACACACACACACACACACACACTCACATACACACAAATACACACACACGCACACACACACACACTCGCATACACACATATACACACACTCATACACACAAACACTCACATACACTCACATACACACATTCACATACACACATATACATAGACATATACACTCATACATACACACACACTCACATACACACACACATATACATAGACATATACACTTATACACACAAACATACATAGACATATACACTCATACACACACACATACATAGACATATACACTCTCACATACACACACTCACATACACACACTCACATACACACACTCATATACACACACATATACACACTTACATACATAGACATATACACGCACTCATACACACACTCACATACACACTCATACACACACTCACATACAGAGACATATACAAAGACATTTACACACTCACATACATACACACACACAAACATAGACGTATACACACTCACATACACACACTCATACACACAGACATATACACACTTACACACACTCACATACACACACATAGACATATACACCTTACATACACACATAGACATATACACACTCACATACACACTTTCATACACACAGACATATACACACTCACATTCACACACTCATTCATACACACTTACATACACACACTCACGTACATGCACACACACACACACAGACATATAACACTCACATACACACACAAACAGACATATACACACTCACATACACAAACTCATACACACAGACATATACACACTCACATACACACATTCATACACACAGACATATACACACTCACATACACACACTCACATAAACACACACTCACATACACACACTCATACATACATACACACACACACACACTCTTACACACTCATACACACACGTACATAGACATATACACTATATGTCCTAAAGTTTATTTATCTGTCTATCATATCTATATCTATCTATCTATCTATCTATCTATCTATCTATCTATCTATCTATCTATCATTGAGTTAAGTACAGGTTTTAGTCTCCACAACTTTTCCAAAGGTATTCAAATACAAACCAACTCAATTTACCTCTCTCTCTCTCTCTCTCTCTCTCTCTCTCTCTCACTCTCTCACTCTCTCTCTCTCTCACACACAAACACACACACGCTCTCTCTTACTCTCTTTCTCTCTCCTCTCTCTCTCTCTCACGCTTTCTGTCTTACGCTCTCTCTCTCCCTCTTTCTCTCCTCTCTCTCTCTCTCTCACGCTCTCTTACTCTCTCTCTTTCTCTCCCTGTCTGTCTCTCTCACATTCTCTTACTTTCTCTCACTCTCTCTCTCGCTTTCTGTCTTATGCTCTCTTACTCTCTCTCTTTCTCTCCCTCTCTCTCTCTCACACTCTCTCTTACTCTCTCTCTCTATCCAGCAGTCTAAATGCTCCGGAGATGGAAAAACCCCTCACTGTATGGTGGACAACTACATTAATAAGGTTTGATTATAAAATCTATACATGATGTTTGTGAAAAGACGTATAAAGAAATGAGAGTAAATAAAATATATTAGAAGCTGTTCTTTAAAATAATGTATATGATCTGAAGATTTAATATAAATAATAAAAGAAGATATTTGAAGATTTTAAACAGTCACTCATTTTATTGTCTAAGAGTTCAGCTGGACATAAAACTCCAGTCCGGTCCAGTCCGGTCCAGTCCAGTCCAGTCCAGTCCAGTCCAGTCCAGTTCATCCCTCTGTGGACACTGAATAGCATCCTTGGTATGTAGGTAAGACTGTGTGAAGCAGCACTGCGTCTCTGAACCTCATCAGTTTATCAGAATATACAGTTTTACACTCTCAGGAAGTTACTGAAGATACTGAACTGTAACTGGAGTCGTTCCTCTTAACCCTTCATCTTCAGCTCCTCTAATCAGGAAACGAACCAGAATTCATTTCATCACAGAGGGTCTTTACGAGCACCGCCCCAAAACGAGCGTCCACAGCGAGTAAGATAACCACTGTAGAAACATTCTGAGCTCTGCTGTGTTCCTCGTTTCACAGCATCTTCAAAGCCACAACATCCTAAACTTCCATCTACAGGTTTCACCATCAAACACAACTACTGTCCTGATGTAGCTACGCTAGCTAAGAGTGACTGTTATCCCAAACTGTGCTCCTTAATTCTCTCATAACGAGAGTGAATGTATAGAATTCCATAAATAAACACACGTACAGGAACGTTTTGTTTATTTCTTTATTTATTTTAAGACGTTCTATGAATCCTGCGTACTTAATGATGTATAGATGTGTGTATTTGGTGTTTATGGTGTTTAGAACACCGTATAGTACCAGACATAAGACGGTCCAATTAACAACTACACTCTGATCTTTCTAGAACATGAGTGCTGTAGGTTGTAAGATCCGGTGACAGTGGCGAGGAACAACTCCCTCACAGCAACAGGAAGAAACCTCGAGAGGAACCAAGACTCACAAGGGGAACCTTGATCTTCACCGGATAGCAAACCAACTCAGAGTAGGAAATTGTTCTGTCTGATCTATACACTGAATTTGTAGCTAAACTGGAGACGCTCAGTTATCAGACTATCAGCTTTTGTGGCATTCATTGGTCCTTCTCTTGAATCTAATTAAAAATCTTAAAATAACAATAATAATAATAAAACTAATGGTTAAATAATTAATGGTTCTTTTTAACCGTTGGTTCCTTTAGAATGTGTATTGCTGTGTATTCATGAAATTGAGTAGAAATGATTTGTTAGAGATTAATTTAGATAATGGATTATAGGCTGAATTACATTTTTATGAGGTTTTTAATGGAATCTTAGTGGAAACTTTTCAGTTGAGGTTATAAACATTAATCA
>CM038723.1:1917980-1920480 GCA_021613375.1 Megaleporinus macrocephalus
AATATAATATAGCAGTGGCCGAGTGAACGGTATTGGGGTCTTTCAGCTTCACGGTTTGTTCAGAAGCCTGACAGCCTGTGGGTAGAAGCTGTTCAGAGTAGCTGGGCTGTTCTGGCTTGGATGCTGTTGAATCAGGACAGTGTTGAAAAAAAGCTACTCAGTTTCAGGTCATGTGACCAACACTGGAGTTTCCACTTCTGAGTTAAAGGTTTTTATATCCATAAAGTGATTGACATGTTTGTGTTACAGTGTGTAGTTAATTCATTGGAGTAAATATCAGTTGTTTAAAATATAGTTTTTTTTTTTACTATTAAACAACTGAATCACTTTACTAACCTAGTAATACGGCATTTGTTGTTCGAGTTATTGTCCTATTAGGTGGTCGTCATGTTTAGACTGAAGTTTGCATTACATGTACTATGTGGTGTAGCCTGGCACAGCCTCATTGCTTTTGTATGAAATGCTCTTCAATTGGTATTTAATACGTTTCAGAGACGTTTCATTCCCGCATTTCAAACAATAACATGTTCAGAATTAATGAGAATATTAACCAAATACAGTTAAAATACATTTACTGGAACATGTAATATCACACATAGAAATAAACCATAAGATATTACTGTACATGTATGTAAATATAATATTTATGAAATATATTTAGAAATATGTGTGAACAAAACCCAAATACTGTTCAGAATCAACTTTAAAGTGAGTTTACATTCCAGAACCTTTAACAGGTAAAAGCAGGTGTTGTAGTTACTGATACACAGTGAAAACATAGTTTAATGATTTGATTTATTCTTTATTTGAAATATACAGTATATCTAGATATCTAGATAGATAGATAGATAGATAGATAGATAGATAGACAGATAGAGTTAAACATGGTTCATATGTTGGTCTGAGGTAACAGATTGAGTGTAATGGGCCTGTGGTCCTGAACTGATACGATATCGGCTCTGTACTGTATCTCACTCTGTGATGATGTCATAATAGACCAGAGTTCTTAAATAGGGCTGCAGCAGCTCCAGCAGCTCATTACGCAGAAGATCTTCTGGAGGAAGGCTGTAACTTCACTGCTCTCCCTCTCAGCATTCTTCTAGCATATTATTATTATTCACAATCCCCAGCATTCTTTTATTAGTAGTTATTATTATTATTATTATTATTAGTATTATTTTAAGATCATCAATATGATTGGACTTGATTGTATTTTAAATATCCGCAAGTCCAATCGTAAAGGCAAAGACAGGGAGGAAGAACCTGCTGAGAAGCCCCAGCAGGAACCAATCTTTACACCTCTGAGGAACATTGATGATCTTACAAACAAGATCATCTTTACTGTTCTGGACCACCTGGACAGTATGAGCTCCGCTACAGCTGTGCACAAACAGGGCAAGAAGAGGAGGAGGAGGAGGAACGCTCAGCTGTTGTCCGATGAGCTCAGGACCAAAGCTGCAAGGACTGTAAGTCAGCTACTCTTCATCAGTAGTGAAGTTTGGGAAGTGATCAGCAGCTCCTCCTCATTTCCCAGCAGTCTTTGCAGCGAGCCCGACCTGGACTCAATGTTTGAAACTATGGCTCAGTCAGGCTTTCCAACTGGCGTGATGCGTAGTTTCCTGGACTCCACAGCCCATAATATCATTGAGACCATCGAAGGCAACAAGACCGTATCGTCATATAGGACTTTTATATTAGACCGTATGGCGAGAAGAATCCAAATGAAGGTGAAGTCTTTCCTCACAATGTCTAAAGCACTGGTGAAGGAAAGAGAGTCGGAGCTGGAAGAAGACGCTGACCCTCCCAGTGCTTCAGTCTCCAACAAAGACAAGTCCAGTAACGGAGAAGATCAGCAATGTGAGAGCGCTGTGCCCCTCAGCCCACCTCCTCATGTCATACCAGGTACCCAGGATCAGCAAGGATTCTGTATGGAGGTGTGTGACGAAGAGGTGGAGCTGTACAAGAGTGAGCTGCTTCTAGTAAGCTCCTCTTATGGACGAGCGTTCTCCTCACCAGCTGAGACTACAAGTGCTGCAGACTTGACACTGGATTGCGAGTCACCTGTTTTGGTCCCCACAGCTTCGAACAGAGCTGACAACTACAGTACAGAGGATTGTGAAACGTTCTCCTCCTGGTCCATCCAAGTAGATGACAACGTTCCCGTGGATCCAGACCCTGCCACGGTGAAGAAGAGAGGTCTTACAATTCGCAAACGTCTGACAAGGATCTTCTGTGCCATAAGGAGAGCACTGCCCAACCCCTTCCAACGTATGAGGGGTTCAAACGTTTACAACCGCGTCCCCGAAGGAGATACGTACCGAAATGCAAGCTGCTCTCCTGTCCAATCAGAGTTCCTGTCTCAAGATAAGCTACAAGTTCACCCTCTATATAAATCAAAACAACTCCTCTATTACCTGCTGGGGTATTCAGATACGCCATTCTTCCTCTCGCTTCTGAAAAAAAAGCTGTCCTGAGACGTTGACCCCCCCCCCCCCCCCCC
>CM038723.1:1932980-1935480 GCA_021613375.1 Megaleporinus macrocephalus
GAGTGCTGTAGGTTGTAAGATCCGGTGACAGTGGCGAGGAACAACTCCCTCACAGCAACAGGAAGAAACCTCGAGAGGAACCAAGACTCACAAGGGGAACCTTGATCTTCACCGGATAGCAAACCAACTCAGAGTAGGACATTGTTCTGTCTGATCTATACACTGAATTTGTAGCTAAACTGGAGACGCTCAGTTATCAGACTATCAGCTTTTGTGGCATTCATTGGTCCTTCTCTTGAATCTAATTAAAAATCTTAAAATAACAATAATAATAATAAAACTAAAAATAATAATAACTAATGGTTAAATAATTAATGGTTCTTTTTAACCGTTGGTTCCTTTAGAATGTGTATTGCTGTGTATTCATGAAATTGAGTAGAAATGATTTGTTAGAGATTAATTTAGATAATGGATTATAGGCTGAATTACATTTTTATGAGGTTTTTAATGGAATCTTAGTGGAAACTTTTCAGTTGAGGTTATAAACATTAATCAGTCACACTATTAATGCTATTAAAATATTATCTGTTTAGTGTAATTGTTTTTAGTAATAATCTCAGTTATTCTAAAGTTTTTAGTTTAAAAAATCACCTTCAGCAACAGACTGCTTCACCCCTAGTGTGTAAAGGAGCGGAATCACAGGTCCTTCTTTCCTGCTGCTGTTAGACCCTACAACCAACACTGCTCCCAGCAGACCACCAATACACACACACACACACACACACACATACACACACACACACACACACACACACACACACACACACACTTAAACACTACACACTGCTATCAGCAGACCACCAATACACACACACACACACACACACTCACATACACACACTCATACACACACATATACACACTCACATACATAGACATATACACGCACTCATACACACACACACACACACACACACACACACACACACACACACACTTAAACACTACACACTGCTCCCAGCAGACCACATACACACCCACACACACACACACACTTAAACACTACACACTGCTATCAGCAGACCACATATACAAACAGCAGACTATCTACACACACACTTAAACACTACACACTGCTCCCAGCAGACCCCATATACACACAGCAGACTATATAGACACACTTAAACACTACACACTGCTATCAGCAGACCACATATACACACAGCAGACTATATACACACACTTAAACACTACACACTGCTCCCAGTAGACCCCATATACACACAGCACACTATACACACTATACCCCACTGTGGGACTAATGAAGGATTATCTGATCTCTTATCTAAAAGTATCAGGTGAATGACATGATTAGTGTGGCGTTTTTCGGTGTAGGTATTGATTCAGTTCTAAATGTTTAACTGTGATATTTAAAAGTCCACATGTAAGGACACTGCTAACATGAAGGACAGTGTTGAACAAAGCTGCTCAGTTTCAGGTCCTGTGACCAACACTGGAGCTTCCACTTCTGAGTTAAAGGTATTTAAAAGAAAGAGTTTTTATATTCATAAAGTGATTGACATGTTTGTGTTACAGTGTGTAGTTAATTCATTGGAGTAAATATCAGTTGTTTAAAATATAGGTTGTTTTTTTTACTATTAAACAACTGAATCACTTTACTAACCTAGTAATACGGCATTTGTTGTTCGAGTTATTGTCCTATTAGGTGGTCGTCATGTTTAGACTGAAGTTTGCATTACATGTACTATGTGGTGTAGCCTGGCACAGCCTCATTGCTTTTGTATGAAATGCTCTTCAATTGGTATTTAATACGTTTCAGAGACGTTTCATTCCCGCATTTCAAACAATAACATGTTCAGAATTAATGAGAATATTAACCAAATACAGTTAAAATACATTTACTGGAACATGTAATATCACACATAGAAATAAACCATAAGATATTACTGTACATGTATGTAAATATTATATAAATATATTTATGAAATATATTTAGAAATGTGTGAACAAAACCCAAATACTGTTCAGAATCAACTTTAAAGTGAGTTTACATTCCAGAACCTTTAACAGGTAAAAGCAGGTGTTGTAGTTACTGATACACAGTGAAAACATAGTTTAATGATTTGATTTATTCTTTATTTGAAATATACAGTATATCTAGATAGATAGATAGATAGATAGATAGACAGATAGAGTTAAACATGGTTCATATGTTGGTCTGAGGTAACAGATTGAGTGTAATGGGCCTGTGGTCCTGAACTGATACGATATCGGCTCTGTACTGTATCTCACTCTGTGATGATGTCATAATAGACCAGAGTTCTTAAATAGGGCTGCAGCAGCTCCAGCAGCTCATTACGCAGAAGATCTTCTGGAGGAAGGCTGTAACTTCACTGCTCTCCCTCTCAGCATTCTTCTAGCATATTATTATTATTCACAATCCCCAGCATTCTTTTATTAGTAGTTATTATTATTAGTATTATTTTAAGATCATCAATATGATTGGACTTGATTGTATTTTAAATATCCGCAAGTCCAA
>CM038723.1:1950480-2057383 GCA_021613375.1 Megaleporinus macrocephalus
ACACTGCTAACATGAAGGACAGTGTTGAACAAAGCTGCTCAGTTTCAGGTCCTGTGACCAACACTGGAGCTTCCACTTCTGAGTTAAAGGTATTTAAAAGAAAGAGTTTTTATATTCATAAAGTGATTGACATGTTTGTGTTACAGTGTGTAGTTAATTCATTGGAGTAAATATCAGTTGTTTAAAATATAGGTTTTTTTTTTACTATTAAACAACTGAATCACTTTACTAACCTAGTAATACGGCATTTGTTGTTCGAGTTATTGTCCTATTAGGTGGTCGTGATGTGTAGACTGAAGTTTGCATTACATGTACTATGTGGTGTAGCCTGGCACAGCCTCATTGCTTTTGTATGAAATGCTCTTCAATTGGTATTTAATACGTTTCAGAGACGTTTCATTCCCGCATTTCAAACAATAACATGTTCAGAATTAATGAGAATATTAACCAAATACAGTTAAAATACATTTACAGGAACATGTAATATCACACATAGAAATAAACCATAAGATATTACTGTACATGTATGTAAATATTATATAAATATATTTATGAAATATATTTATAAATATGTGTGAACAAAACCCAAATACTGTTCAGAATCAACTTTAAAGTGAGTTTACATTCCAGAACCTTTAACAGGTAAAAGCAGGTGTTGTAGTTACTGATACACAGTGAAAACATAGTTTAATGATTTGATTTATTCTTTATTTGAAATATACAGTATATCTAGATAGATAGATAGATAGATAGATAGATAGATAGATAGATAGAGTTAAACATGGTTCATATGTTGGTCTGAGGTAACAGATTGAGTGCAATGGGCCTGTGGTCCTGAACTGATACGATATCGGCTCTGTACTGTATCTCACTCTGTGATGATGTCATAATAGACCAGAGTTCTTAAATAGGGCTGCAGCAGCTCCAGCAGCTCATTACGCAGAAGATCTTCTGGAGGAAGGCTGTAACTTCACTGCTCTCCCTCTCAGCATTCTTCTAGCATATTATTATTATTATTCACAATCCCCAGCATTCTTTTATTAGTAGTTATTATTATTAGTATTATTTTAAGATCATCAATATGATTGGACTTGATTGTATTTTAAATATCCGCAAGTCCAATCGTAAAGGCAAAGACAGGGAGGAAGAACCTGCTGAGAAGCCCCAGCAGGAACCAATCTTTACACCTCTGAGGAACATTGATGATCTTACAAACAAGATCATCTTTACTGTTCTGGACCACCTGGACAGTATGAGCTCCGCTACAGCTGTGCACAAACAGGGCAAGAAGAGGAGGAGGAGGAGGAACGCTCAGCTGTTGTCCGATGAGCTCAGGACCAAAGCTGCAAGGACAGTAAGTCAGCTACTCTTCATCAGTAGTGAAGTTTGGGAAGTGATCAGCAGCTCCTCCTCATTTCCCAGCAGTCTTTGCAGCGAGCCCGACCTGGACTCAATGTTTGAAACTATGGCTCAGTCAGGCTTTCCAACTGGCGTGATGCGTAGTTTCCTGGACTCCACAGCCCATAATATCATTGAGACCATCGAAGGCAACAAGACCGTATCGTCATATAGGACTTTTATATTAGACCGTATGGCGAGAAGAATCCAAATGAAGGTGAAGTCTTTCCTCACAATGTCTAAAGCACTGGTGAAGGAAAGAGAGTCGGAGCTGGAAGAAGACGCTGACCCTCCCAGTGCTTCAGTCTCCAACAAAGACAAGTCCAGTAACGGAGAAGATCAGCAATGTGAGAGCGCTGTGCCCCTCAGCCCACCTCCTCATGTCATACCAGGTACACAGGATCAGCAAGGATTCTGTATGGAGGTGTGTGACGAAGAGGTGGAGCTGTACAAGAGTGAGCTGCTTCTAGTAAGCTCCTCTTATGGACGAGCGTTCTCCTCACCAGCTGAGACTACAAGTGCTGCAGACTTGACACTGGATTGCGAGTCACCTGTTTTGGTCCCCACAGCTTCGAACAGAGCTGACAGTCTACAGTACAGAGGATTGTGAAACGTTCTCCTCCTGGTCCATCCAAGTAGATGACAACGTTCCCGTGGATCCAGACCCTGCCACGGTGAAGAAGAGAGGTCTTACAATTCGCAAACGTCTGACAAGGATCTTCTGTGCCATAAGGAGAGCACTGCCCAACCCCTTCCAACGTATGAGGGGTTCAAACGTTTACAACCGCGTCCCCGAAGGAGATACGTACCGAAATGCAAGCTGCTCTCCTGTCCAATCAGAGTTCCTGTCTCAAGATAAGCTACAAGTTCACCCTCTATATAAATCAAAACAACTCCTCTATTACCTGCTGGGGTATTCAGATACGCCATTCTTCCTCTCGCTTCTGAAAAAAAAGCTGTCCTGAGACGTTGACCCCCCCCCCACCCTGTACATATGTAAATATATAAATATATAAAATATAAATATATACATATATATTTTTTTACTAATAGAATTCATAAATAATAAATAAACAAATGTAAAGAAAATTCCTGTTTGTGTGTTTATTTCTGTAATTGTATCCACTCACTCTCGTTATGAGGGAATTAAAGGTGCTGAACTTCTTTTCTACAGGTGAACAGTCTCAGTACACGCTCTCTCAGTTTATTTACTCTCACCTGATTTACCTGCTCATCTTACATACACACAGCTGATAAACTCACAGTCTTTATGTTACTGTGGACATAATGAGCTAGTGTGAAAATTAATGGTTCAATATAAACCAACACTTACACACACACACACTCACACACACACACTCATACACACACACAAATACGCTCATACACACACACATAAACATAGATATATACACCTTCACATACACACACACTCATACACACTAACACTCACACACATACACACACATACACTCATACACACACTCATAAACATAGATATATACACCCTCACATACACACACTCACATACACACTCACACACAAACACACTCATACACACACACACACTTAAACACACACACACTCACATACATACACACACACACACTCAAACACACACACACTCACATACATACACACACACTCATACACACTAACACTCACGTACACACACACTCACATACACACACACTCACATACACACAAATACACACACTCATACACACATACACACTCACATACACACATATACACACACTCATACACACACACACTCACATACACACACTCATACACACAAACACTCACATACACTCACATACACACACTCACATACACGCTCACATACACACACACACACTCACATACACACACACATATACATAGACACATACACACACATACACACACTCATACACACTCACATACACACACATATACACACACATGCATAGACTTATACACACACTTATACACACACACTAATATACACACTCACATACAGAGACATATTCATAGACATTTACACACTCACATACATACACACACACACATAAACATAGACATATACACACTCACATACACACACTCATATACACACATATACACACTCACATACATAGACATATACACGCACTCATACACACACTCACATACACACTCACATACAGAGACATATACATAGACATTTACACACTCACATACATACACACACACATAAACATATACACACTCACATACACACGCTCATACACACATAGACATATACACACTTACACACACTCACATACACACACATAGACATATACACACTCACATACACACTTTCATACACACAGACATATACACACTCACATTCACACACTCATACATACATACACACACACACAGACATACACACACATACACTCATACACACACATAAACATAGACATATACACACTCACATACACACACTCATACACGCTTACATACACACACTCATACGCACACACTCACGTACATGCACACACACACACACACACACACAGACATATACACACTCACATACACACACAAACAGACATATACACACTCACATACACACACTCATACACACAGACATATACACACTCACATACACACATTCATACACACAGACATATACACACTCACATTCACACACTCATACATACATACACACACAGACATACACACACATACACTCATACACACACATAAACATAGACATATACACACTCACATACACACACTCATACACGCTTACATACACACACTCATACGCACACACTCACGTACATGCACACACACACACACACACACACACACACACAGACATATACACACTCACATACACACACAAACAGACATATACACACTCACATACACACACTCATACACACAGACATATACACACTCACATACACACATTCATACACACAGACATATACACACTCACATACACACACTCACATAAACACACACTCACATACACACACTCATACATACACACACACATACACATACATAGACATATACACACTCTATATGTCCTATAGTTTATCTATCTATCTATCTATCTATCTATCTATCTATCTATCTATCATTGAGTTAAGTACAGGTTTTAGTCTCCATAACTTTTCCAAAGGTATTCAAATAGAAACCAACTCAATTTATCTCTCTCTCTCTCTCTCCCCTCTCTCCCTCTCTCTCTCTCTCTCTCACTCTCTCACTCTCTCTCTCTCTCTCTCTCTCTCTCTCTCTCTCTCTCTCACACACAAACACACACACGCTCTCTTTTACTCTCTTTCTCTGTCCTCTCTCTCTCTCTCACGCTTTCTGTCTTACGCTCTCTCTCTTACTCTGTCTCTCTCTCTCTCTCTCCCTCTTTCTCTCCCTTTCTCTCCCTCTCTCACGCTCTCTTACTTTTTCTCACTCTTTCTCTCCCTCTCTCTTTCGCATTCTGTTACTTTCTCTCACTCTCTCTCTCGCTTTCTGTCTTATGCTCTCTTACTCTTTCTCTCCCTCTTTCTATCCCTCTCTCTCTCATGCTTTCTGTCTTACGCTCTCTTACTCTCTCTCTTTCTCTCCCTCTCTCTCTCTCTCTCTCACACTCTCTCTTACTCTCTCTCTCTATCCAGCAGTCTAAATGCTCCGGAGATGGAAAAACCCCTCACTGTATGGTGGACAACTACATTAATAAGGTTTGATTATAAAATCTATACATGATGTTTGTGAAAAGACGTATAAAGAAATGAGAGTAAATAAAATATATTAGAAGCTGTTCTTTAAAATAATGTATATGATCTGAAGATTTAATATAAATAATAAAAGAAGATATTTGAAGATTTTAAACAGTCACTCATTTTATTGTCTAAGAGTTCAGCTGGACATAAAACTCCAGTCCAGTCCAGTCCAGTTCAGTTCAGTCCAGTCCAGTCCAGTCCAGTCCAGTCCAGTTCAGTCCAGTTCATCCCTTTGTGGACACTGAATAGTCAAGTCAAGTCAAGTTTATTTGTATAGCCCTTTCTACAACGATGTTGTCACAAAGCAGCTTTACAGGAGTTTTAAAAACATGAAAAACATGAAATCACAGCTGTTTATCCCCCTGTGAGCAAACCAGAGGCAACAGTGGCAACAACACCTCCCTCAACTGGAGGAAGAAACCTTGGGAGGAACCAGACTCACAAGGGGAGACCCATCCTCCTCAGGTCGAACAGTATTTACAGTTTATAATCTAAAGCTGAGTCTGATGGTAGAAGCTTTAGAAGCTGTACAGGTGCTACATCAGGTTAATGATACAGTGATGCAGTCTAGGATGGAGCAAATGGCACAAATGGAGAGGAGAACTGGTTGGTGCCAAGTGACGGGGGGCCCTGGTGGTCAGTCCTTTACAGTATTCGGCGGGACAGGTGGGCGGTTTTTTCCTCGGAAAGAGAAAAGAAAGAGTTAGTTCTGGTTTGGGTTAATACAGAGACTGAGTTAGTTCTGGTTTGGGTTAGTACAGAGACAGAGTTAGTTCTGGTTTAGGTTAGTACAGAGACTGAGTTAGTTCTGGTTTGGGTTAGTACAGAGACAGAGTTAGTTCTGGTTTAGGTTAGTACAGAGACAGAGTTAGTTCTGGTTTAGGTTAGTACAGAGACAGAGTTCTGGTTTAGGTTAGTACAGAGACAGAGTTAGTTCTGCTTTAGGTTAGTACAGAGACAGAGTTAGTTCTGGTTTGGGTTAGTACAGAGACAGAGTTAGTTCTGGTTTAGGTTAGTACAGAGACTGAGTTAGTTCTGGTTTAGGTTAGTACAGAGACAGAGTTCTGGTTTAGGTTAGTACAGAGACAGAGTTAGTTCTGGTTTAGGTTAATACAGAGACAGAGTTCTGGTTTGGGTTAGTACAGAGACAGAGTTAGTTCTGGTTTAGGTTAATACAGAGACAGAGTTCTGGTTTGTGTTAGTACAGAGACTGAGTTAGTTCTGGTTTGTGTTAGTACAGAGACAGAGTTAGTTCTGGTTTAGGTTAATATAGAGACAGAGTTCTGGTTTGTGTTAGTACAGAGACAGAGTTAGTTCTGGTTTGTGTTAGTACAGAGTTAGTTCTGGTTTGGGTTAGTACAGAGACATAGTTAGTTCTGGTTTAGGTTAATACAGAGACTGAGTTAGTTCTGGTTTGGGTTAGTACAGAGACAGAGTTCTGGTTTAGGTTAGTACAGAGACAGAGTTAGTTCTGCTTTAGGTTAGTACAGAGACAGAGTTAGTTCTGGTTTGGGTTAGTACAGAGACAGAGTTAGTTCTGGTTTAGGTTAGTACAGAGACTGAGTTAGTTCTGGTTTAGGTTAGTACAGAGACAAAGTTCTGGTTTAAGTTAGTACAGAGACAGAGTTAGTTCTGCTTTAGGTTAGTACAGAGACAGAGTTAGTTCTGGTTTAGTTAGTACAGAGACAGAGTTAGTTCTGGTTTAGATTAATACAGAGACAGAGTTAGTTCTGGTTTAGGTTAGTACAGAGACAGAGTTAGTTCTGATTTAGTACAGAGACAGAGGTAGTTCTGGTTTAGATTAATACAGAGACAGAGTTCTGGTTTGGGTTAGTACAGAGACAGAGTTAGTTCTGGTTTAGGTTAATACAGAGACAGAGTTCTGGTTTGTGTTAGTACAGAGACTGAGTTAGTTCTGGTTTGTGTTAGTACAGAGACAGAGTTAGTTCTGGTTTAGGTTAATACAGAGACAGAGTTCTGGTTTGTGTTAGTACAGAGACTGAGTTAGTTCTGGTTTGTGTTAGTACAGAGTTAGTTCTGGTTTGGGTTAGTACAGAGACAGAGTTAGTTCTGGTTTAGGTTAATACAGAGACTGAGTTAGTTCTGGTTTGTGTTAGTACAGAGACAGAGTTAGTTCTGGTTTAGGTTAGTACAGAGACAGAGTTAGTTCTGGTTTGGGTTAGTACAGAGACAGAGTTAGTTCTGGTTTAGGTTAGTACAGAGACTGAGTTAGTTCTGCTTTGGGTTAGTACAGAGACAGAGTTAGTTCTGGTTTGGCTTAGTACAGAGACAGAGTTAGTTCTGGTTTAGGTTAGTACAGAGACAGAGTTAGTTCTGGTTTGGGTTAGTACAGAGACAGAGTTAGTTCTGGTTTTGGGTTAATACAGAGACAGAGTTAGTTCTGGTTTGGGTTAGTACAGAGACTGAGTTAGTTCTGGTTTGGGTTAGTACAGTGACAGAGTTAGTTCTGGTGTAGGTTAATACAGAGACAGAGTTAGTTCTGGTTTAGGTTAGTACAGAGACAGAGTTAGTTCTGGTTTGTGTTAGTACAGAGACTGAGTTAGTTCTGGTTTGTGTTAGTACAGAGTTAGTTCTGGTTTAGGTTAATACACAGACAGAGTTATTTCTGGTTTAGGTTAGTACAGAGACAGAGTTAGTTCTGGTTTGGGTTAGTACAGAGACAGAGTTAGTTCTGGTTTGGGTTAGTACAGTGACAGATTTAGTTCTGGTTTAGGTTAGTACAGAGACAGAGTTAGTTCTGGTTTAGGTTAATACAGAGACTGAGTTAGTTCTGGTTTGGGTTAGTACAGAGACAGAGTTAGTTCTGGTTTAGGTTAGTACAGAGACAGAGTTAGTTCTGGTTTGGGTTAGTACAGAGACAGTTAGTTCTGGTTTAGGTTAGTACAGAGACTGAGTTAGTTCTGGTTTGGGTTAGTACAGAGACAGAGTTAGTTCTGGTTTGGCTTAGTACAGAGACAGAGTTAGTACTGGTTTAGGTTAGTACAGAGACAGAGTTAGTTCTGGTTTGGGTTAGTACAGAGACAGAGTTAGTTCTGGTTTGGGTTAATACAGAGACTGAGTTAGTTCTGGTTTGGGTTAGTACAGAGACTGAGTTAGTTCTGGTTTGGGTTAGTACAGTGACAGAGTTAGTTCTGGTGTAGGTTAATACAGAGACAGAGTTAGTTCTGGTTTAGGTTAGTACAGAGACAGAGTTAGTTCTGTTTGTGTTAGTACAGAGACTGAGTTAGTTCTGGTTTGTGTTAGTACAGAGTTAGTTCTGGTTTAGGTTAATACACAGACAGAGTTGTTCTGGTTTAGGTTAGTACAGAGACAGAGTTAGTTCTGGTTTGGGTTAGTACAGAGACAGAGTTAGTTCTGGTTTGGGTTAGTACAGTGACAGAGTTAGTTCTGGTTTAGGTTAATACAGAGACAGAGTTAGTTCTGGTTTGGGTTAGTACAGAGACTGAGTTAGTTCTGGTTTAGGTTAATACAGAGACATAGTTAGTTTTGGTTTAGGTTAATACAGAGACAGAGTTAGTTCTGGTTTGTGTTAGTACAGAGTTCTGGTTTGTGTTAATACAGAGACTGAGTTAGTTCTGGTTTGTGTTAGTACAGAGTTAGTTTTGGTTTAGGTTAATACACAGACAGAGTTAGTTCTGGTTTAGGTTAGTACAGAGACAGAGTTAGTTCTGGTTTAGGTTAATACAGAGACTGAGTTAGTTCTGGTTTGGGTTAGTACAGAGACAGAGTTAGTTCTGGTTTAGGTTAGTACAGAGACAGAGTTAGTTCTGGTTTGGGTTAGTACAGAGACAGAGTTAGTTCTGGTTTGGCTTAGTACAGAGACAGAGTTAGTTCTGGTTTAGGTTAGTACAGAGACAGAGTTAGTTCTGGTTTGGGTTAGTACAGAGACAGAGTTAGTTCTGGTTTGGGTTAATACAGAGACAGAGTTAGTTCTGGTTTGGGTTAGTACAGTGACAGAGTTAGTTCTGGTGTAGGTTAATACAGAGACAGAGTTAGTTCTGGTTTAGGTTAGTACAGAGACAGAGTTAGTTCTGGTTTGTGTTAGTACAGAGACTGAGTTAGTTCTGGTTTGTGTTAGTACAGAGTTAGTTCTGGTTTAGGTTAATACACAGACAGAGTTAGTTCTGGTTTAGGTTAGTACAGAGACAGAGTTAGTTCTGGTTTAGGTTAATACAGAGACTGAGTTAGTTCTGGTTTGGGTTAGTACAGAGACAGAGTTAGTTCTGGTTTAGGTTAGTACAGAGACAGAGTTAGTTCTGGTTTGGGTTAGTACAGAGACAGAGTTAGTTCTGGTTTAGGTTAGTACAGAGACTGAGTTAGTTCTGGTTTGGGTTAGTACAGAGACAGAGTTAGTTCTGGTTTGGCTTAGTACAGAGACAGAGTTAGTTCTGGTTTAGGTTAGTACAGAGACAGAGTTAGTTCTGGTTTGGGTTAGTACAGAGACAGAGTTAGTTCTGGTTTGGGTTAATACAGAGACAGAGTTAGTTCTGGTTTGGGTTAGTACAGTGACAGAGTTAGTTCTGGTTTAGGTTAGTACAGAGACAGAGTTAGTTCTGGTTTGGGTTAGTATAGAGACAGAGTTAGTTCTGGTTTAGGTTAGTACAGAGACAGAGTTAATTTTGGTTTAGGTTAGTACAGAGACAGAGTTAGTTCTGGTTTGGGTTAGTACAGAGACAGAGTTAGTTCTGGTTTAGGTTAGTACAGAGACAGAGTTAGTTCTGGTTTGGGTTAGTACAGAGACAGAGTTAGTTCTGGTTTAGGTTAATACAGAGACAGAGTTAGTTCTGGTTTGGGTTTGTACAGAGACAGAGTTAGTTCTGGTTTGGGTTAGTACAGAGACAGAGTAAGTTCTGGTTTAGGTTAATACAGAGACAGAGTTAGTTCTGCTTTGGGTTAATACAGAGACAGAGTTAGTTCTGGTTTAGGTTAGTACAGAGACAGAGTTAGTTCTGGTTTAGGTTAATACAGAGACAGAGTTAGTTCTGGTTTGTGTTAGTACAGAGTTCTGGGTTTGTGTTAATACAGAGACTGAGTTAGTTCTGGTTTGTGTTAGTACAGAGTTAGTTCTGGTTTAGGTTAATACACAGACAGAGTTAGTTTCTGGTTTAGGTTAGTACAGAGACAGAGTTAGTTCTGGTTTGGGTTAGTACAGAGACAGAGTTAGTTCTGGTTTGGGTTAGTACAGTGACAGAGTTAGTTCTGGTTTAGGTTAGTACAGAGACAGAGTTAGTTCTGGTTTGGGTTAGTATAGAGACAGAGTTAGTTCTGGTTTAGGTTAGTACAGAGACAGAGTAATTTTGGTTTAGGGTTAGTACAGAGCCAGAGTTAGTTTCGGTTTGGGTTAATACAGAGACAGAGTTAGTTCTGGTTTGGGTTAGTACAGAGACAGAGTTAGTTCTGGTTTGGGTTAGTACAGAGACAGAGTTAGTTCTGGTTTAGGTTAATACAGAGACAGAGTTAGTTCTGGTTTGGGTTAGTACAGAGACTGAGTTAGTTCTGGTTTGGGTTAATACAGAGACAGAGTTAGTTTTGGTTTAGGTTAATACAGAGACAGAGTTAGTTCTGGTTTGTGTTAGTACAGAGTTCTGGTTTGTGTTAATACAGAGACCGAGTTAGTTCTGGTTTAGGTTAATACAGAGACAGAGTTAGTTTTGGTTTGTGTTAGTACAGAGACGGACTTACTTCTGGTTTAGGTTAATACAGAGACAGAGTTAGTTTTGGTTTGGGTTAATACAGAGACTGAGTTAGTTCTGGTTTAGGTTAGTACAGAGACAGAGTTAGTTCTGGTTTGTGTTAGTACAGAGTTAGTTCTGGTTTAGGTTAGTACAGAGACAGAGTTAGTTCTGGTTTGTGTTAGTACAGAGACAGAGTTAGTTTTGGGTTAGGTTAGTATAGAGACAGAGTTCTGGTTTAGGTTAGTACAGAGTTCTGGTTTGTGTTAATACAGAGACCGAGTTAGTTCTGGTTTAGGTTAATACAGAGACAGAGTTAGTTTTGGTTTGTGTTAGTACAGAGACAGACTTACTTCTGGTTTAGGTTAATACAGAGACAGAGTTAGTTCTGGTTTGTGTTAGTACAGTGACAGAGTTAGTTCTGGTTTGTGTTAGTACAGAGTTAGTTCTGGTTTAGGTTAGTACAGAGACAGAGTTAGTTCTGGTTTGTGGTTAGTACAGAGACAGAGTTATTTTTGGTTTAGGTTAGTACAGAGGACAGTTAGTTCTGGTTTAGGTTAGTACAGAGACAGAGTTAGTTCTGGTTTGTGTTAGTACAGAGACAGAGTTAGTTCTGGTTTAGGTTAGTACAGAGACAGAGTTAGTTCTGGTTTGTGTTAGTACAGAGACAGAGTTAGTTCTGGTTTAGGTTAGTACAGAGACAGAGTTAGTTCTGGTTTGTGTTAGTACAGAGACGGACTTACTTCTGGTTTAGGTTAATACAGAGACAGAGTTAGTTTTGGTTTGGGTTAATACAGAGACTGAGTTAGTTCTGGTTTAGGTTAGTACAGAGACAGAGTTAGTTCTGGTTTGTGTTAGTACAGAGTTAGTTCTGGTTTAGGTTAGTACAGAGACAGAGTTAGTTCTGGTTTGTGTTAGTACAAGAGACAGAGTTAGTTTTTGGGTTAGGTTAGTATAGAGACAGAGTTCTGGTTTAGGTTAGTACAGAGTTCTGGTTTGTGTTTAATACAGAGACCGAGTTAGTTCTGGTTTAGGTTAATACAGAGACAGAGTTAGTTTTGGTTTGTGTTAGTACAGAGACAGACTTACTTCTGGTTTAGGTTAATACAGAGACAGAGTTAGTTCTGGTTTGTGTTAGTACAGTGACAGAGTTAGTTCTGGTTTGTGTTAGTACAGAGTTAGTTCTGGTTTAGGTTAGTACAGAGACAGAGTTAGTTCTGGTTTGTGTTAGTACAGAGACAGAGTTAGTTTTGGTTTAGGTTAGTACAGAGACAGTTAGTTCTGGTTTAGGTTAGTACAGAGACAGAGTTAGTTCTGGTTTGTGTTAGTACAGAGACAGAGTTAGTTCTGGTTTAGGTTAGTACAGAGACAGAGTTAGTTCTGGTTTGTGTTAGTACAGAGACAGAGTTAGTTCTGGTTTAGGTTAGTACAGAGACAGAGTTAGTTCTGGTTTGTGTTAGTACAGAGACAGAGTTAGATCTGGTTTGTGTTAGTACAGAGTTAGTTCTGGTTTGTGTTAGTACAGAGTTAGTTCTGGTTTGTGTTAGTACAGAGTTAGTTCTGGTTTGTGTTAGTACAGAGACAGAGTTAGTTCTGGTTTGTGTTAGTACAGAGACAGAGTTAGTTCTGGTTTGTGTTAGTACAGAGACAGAGTTAGTTCTGGTTTGTGTTAGTACAGAGTTAGTTCTGGTTTGTGTTAGTACAGAGTTAGTTCTGGTTTGTGTTAGTACAGAGACAGAGTTAGTTCTGGTTTGGGTTAGTTACAGAGTTAGTTCTGGTTTGTGTTAGTACAGAGACAGAGTTAGTTCTGGTTTGTGTTAGTACAGAGTTAGTTCTGGTTTGTGTTAGTACAGAGTTAGTTCTGGTTTGTGTTAGTACAGAGACAGAGTTAGTTCTGGTTTGTGTTAGTACAGAGTTAGTTCTGGTATTGTGTTAGTACAGAGACAGAGTTAGTTCAGGTTTGTGTTAGTACAGAGTTAGTTCTGGTTTGTGTTAGTACAGAGGTTAGTTTCTGGTTTGTGTTAGTACAGAGACAGAGTTAGTTCTGGTTTGTGTTAGTACAGAGTTAGTTCTGGTTTGTTTTAGTACAGAGACAGAGTTAGTTCTGGTTTGTGTTAGTACAGAGTTAGTTCAGGTTTGTGTTAGTACGAGACAGTTAGTTCTGGTTTGTGTTAGTACAGAGTTAGTTCTGGTTTGTGTTAGTACAGAGTTAGTTCTGGTTTGTGTTAGTACAGAGACAGAGTTAGTTCTGGTTTGTGTTAGTACAGAGTTAGTTCTGGTTTGTGTTAGTACAGAGACAGAGTTAGTTCTGGTTTGTGTTAGTACAGAGTTAGTTCTGGTTTGTGTTAGTACAGAGTTAGTTCTGGTTTGTGTTAGTACAGAGACAGAGTTAGTTCTGGTTTGTGTTAGTACAGAGTTAGTTCTGGTTTGTGTTAGTACAGAGACAGAGTTAGTTCTGGTTTGTGTTAGTACAGAGTTAGTTCTGGTTTGTGTTAGTACAGAGTTAGTTCTGGTTTGTGTTAGTACAGAGACAGAGTTAGTTCTGGTTTGTGTTAGTACAGAGTTAGTTCTGGTTTGTGTTAGTACAGAGACAGAGTTAGTTCTGGTTTGTGTTAGTACAGAGTTAGTTCTGGTTTGTGTTAGTACAAAGTTAGTTCTGGTTTGTGTTAGTACAGAGCTAGTTCTGGTTTGTGTTAGTACAGAGTTAGTTCTGGTTTGTGTTAGTACAGAGACAGTGGCCGGCGCTTGTTAAGCGTTACTACTGTACTTTAGGCTCTTCTATCTTTAGAGAGTTCCAGGTTCTAAGTCAATAAACAGGAGAAGAAGAACTAACGGGTGAAACGAGGAGTGCGCCACTAGACTGAGCAGGACACCCTGAAGACCTAACTTGGCTTTTGTTATTCATCCGTCGATCTCCCTCATGCTAACACGGTTGGGATAACGAGGGGGTGTACAGAGGATATGAGGATAAGGGGATATGGGAGTGTTTAGAGTGCAGCTGGTGCTACATCTGGATGATACAGTGATGCAATCAAGGTGCAGCAGATGACTAACATCCATAAAGATGATATAGATGAAGAGGTTATAAGGTAAGAAGGGGTACTGATGGTCAGTCCTCCAACAGTATTCGGCAGAACAGGTGGGCTGTTATTACCTCAGAAAGAAGGAGAAAAGAAAAGAAAAAGAAAAGAAAAGAAAAACAAGGTTAGTTCTGGTTTGGAATAATATAGTGGACGAGAGGCATAGCTCAGTCACCAAAAGCTAAACTGAACAAGTATGTTTTTAGTCTGGACTGTGTTAGAGTCCCGAACATTAACTGGAAGATTATTCCTCAGTTTGGAGGCTTTGTAGGAAAAAGCTCTTCCCCTCATTGTAGTCTTCTGAATTTTAGGAACTATTAGAAAACCAGCATCCTGTGATCTGAGTGAACGTGGCGGTTCATAATAGGAGATTAGATCTTGCAGGTACTCCGGTTGAGACCGTGCAGGGTTTTATACGTCAGTAATAGAATTTTATAGTCGATACTGAATTTAACAGGAAGCCAGTGTAGCTGATTAAACCGGACTGATGATGGAAGGTTCTGGTTTTAGTTAGTACTCTAGCTGCAGCGTTCTGAACTAACTGGAGTTTATTCAGGTTCCTGCTGGAGCATCCTGACAATAATGCAGTACAGTAATCTAGCCTTGAGGTTATAAAGGCATGTATCAACTTTTCAGCATCAGACACAGATAACGCATTTCTTAACTTTGAAATGTTTCGTAGGTGAAGAAACGCTTGTTCTTGTAATATTTACCTACGTGTTGATTAAATGTCAGATCTGAGTCAATTGTTACACCAAGATTTTTGGCTACTGAACCAGGAACTACAGAGAAATCAGCAAGATTTAACATTAAATCTGAACATTTAGTCCGAGCAGCCTTTGGGTCGAGGAGAACTTCCGTTTGTCAGGGTTTAAAGAAGGAAATTCTGTAGCATCCAAAGTCTAATATCTCTTACACAATCTTCTATCTTATCTAATCTGGATTTATCATCTGGTCTGATATGTACAGTTGTGTATCATCGGCATAACAGTGGAAACTAATTCGTGCCTATTTATAACTGAGCCTAATGGTAGCATATATAGTGTAAATAACAGAGGACCTAAAACAGAACCTTGTGGAACTCCATATTTCACTCTTGTATAATTAGATGATACATTATTTATCTTTACAAACTGAAAGCGATCACTAAAGTAAGATATGAACCAGGATAACGCTGTTCCTGTGATTCCAACCACATTTTCTAGCCTGTCCAAGAGAATAGTGTGATCTATAGTGTCAAAAGCTGCACTTAGATCTAGTAGCACCAGTAGAGATACGTGGTCCTGATCAGAGACAAGAAGAAGATCATCTGTTATCTTAACTAAAGCTGTCTCTGTGCTGTGATGTGGCCTAAAACCAGATTGGAATTTTTCATATATGTTGTTCTTATGTAGATGAGAACAGAGTTGTCGAGCTACAGCCTTTTCTAAAATCATAGAGATAAAAGGTAAATTGGAAATGGGTCTATAACTGGACAGTTCTCTGGGGTCAAGATTTGGTTTCTTTATCAAGGGTTTTATCACAGCTAGTTTAAAGACTTAGGTACATGACCCAGACTAAGAGAAGAGTTGATGATAGTTAAGGTTTAATAATAGCTGGTAATACTTGTTTCAATAGGCTTGTTGGAATCATATCGAGTGTGCATTTGAAGAAGAGATTAGTTTTTCTAGTTCTGTCTGCTGTAGTGGAGAAAATGTTTCTAGTGTTTCTTCTAAAACCACATTTTGTGCTGTTTGAGCCAAACCGGATGAAGGATAGGTTACTCGTATTGGTAGAACTTTTTGTCTAATATTCTCGATTTTGCTATTGAAAAAGTTCATGAAATCATTGCTGCTGTGGTTGGCGAGTATTTGAGGTTCAGATCCTGATTTTTGATAAGTTTTGCGATGGTGCTAAATAAAACTCTAGTATTGTTTTTGTTGTGTTCGATGAATGAGGACAGTGTGTAGTTAATTCATTGGAGTAAATATCAGTTGTTTAAAATATAGTTGTTTTTTTTACTATTAAACAACTGAATCACTTTACTAACCTAGTAATACGGCATTTGTTGTTCGAGTTATTGTCCTATTAGGTGGTCGTGATGTGTAGACTGAAGTTTGCATTACATGTACTATGTGGTGTAGCCTGGCACAGCCTCATTGCTTTTGTATGAAATGCTCTTCAATTGGTATTTAATACGTTTCAGAGACGTTTTCATTCCCGCATTTCAAACAATAACATGTTCAGAATTAATGAGAATATTAACCAAATACAGTTAAAATACATTTACTGGAACATGTAATATCACACATAGAAATAAACCATAAGATATTACTGTACATGTATGTAAATATTATATAAATATATTGATGAAATATATTTAGAAATGTGTGAACAAAACCCAAATACTGTTCAGAATCAACTTTAAAGTGAGTTTACATTCCAGAACCTTTAACAGGTAAAAGCAGGTGTTGTAGTTACTGATACACAGTGAAAACATAGTTTAATGATTTGATTTATTCTTTATTTGAAATATACAGTATATCTAGATAGATAGATAGATAGATAGATAGATAGATAGACAGATAGAGTTAAACATGGTTCATATGTTGGTCTGAGGTAACAGATTGAGTGTAATGGGCCTGTGGTCCTGAACTGATACGATATCGGCTCTGTACTGTATCTCACTCTGTGATGATGTCATAATAGACCAGAGTTCTTAAATAGGGCTGCAGCAGCTCCAGCAGCTCATTACGCAGAAGATCTTCTGGAGGAAGGCTGTAACTTCACTGCTCTCCCTCTCAGCATTCTTCTAGCATATTATTATTATTCACAATTCCCAGCATTCTTTTATTAGTAGTTATTATTATTAGTATTATTTTAAGATCATCAATATGATTGGACTTGATTGTATTTTAAATATCCGCAAGTCCAATCGTAAAGGCAAAGACAGGGAGGAAGAACCTGCTGAGAAGCCCCAGCAGGAACCAATCTTTACACCTCTGAGGAACATTGATGATCTTACAAACAAGATCATCTTTACTGTTCTGGACCACCTGGACAGTATGAGCTCCGCTACAGCTGTGCACAAACAGGGCAAGAAGAGGAGGAGGAGGAGGAACGCTCAGCTGTTGTCCGATGAGCTCAGGACCAAAGCTGCAAGGACTGTAAGTCAGCTACTCTTCATCAGTAGTGAAGTTTGGGAAGTGATCAGCAGCTCCTCCTCATTTCCCAGCAGTCTTTGCAGCGAGCCCGACCTGGACTCAATGTTTGAAACTATGGCTCAGTCAGGCTTTCCAACTGGCGTGATGCGTAGTTTCCTGGACTCCACAGCCCATAATATCATTGAGACCATCGAAGGCAACAAGACCGTATCGTCATATAGGACTTTTATATTAGACCGTATGGCGAGAAGAATCCAAATGAAGGTGAAGTCTTTCCTCACAATGTCTAAAGCACTGGTGAAGGAAAGAGAGTCGGAGCTGGAAGAAGACGCTGACCCTCCCAGTGCTTCAGTCTCCAACAAAGACAAGTCCAGTAACGGAGAAGATCAGCAATGTGAGAGCGCTGTGCCCCTCAGCCCACCTCCTCATGTCATACCAGGTACCCAGGATCAGCAAGGATTCTGTATGGAGGTGTGTGACGAAGAGGTGGAGCTGTACAAGAGTGAGCTGCTTCTAGTAAGCTCCTCTTATGGACGAGCGTTCTCCTCACCAGCTGAGACTACAAGTGCTGCAGACTTGACACTGGATTGCGAGTCACCTGTTTTGGTCCCCACAGCTTCGAACAGAGCTGACAACTACAGTACAGAGGATTGTGAAACGTTCTCCTCCTGGTCCATCCAAGTAGATGACAACGTTCTCGTGGATCCAGACCCTGCCACGGTGAAGAAGAGAGGTCTTACAATTCGCAAACGTCTGACAAGGATCTTCTGTGCCATAAGGAGAGCACTGCCCAACCCCTTCCAACGTATGAGGGGTTCAAACGTTTACAACCGCGTCCCCGAAGGAGATACGTACCGAAATGCAAGCTGCTCTCCTGTCCAATCAGAGTTCCTGTCTCAAGATAAGCTACAAGTTCACCCTCTATATAAATCAAAACAACTCCTCTATTACCTGCTGGGGTATTCAGATACGCCATTCTTCCTCTCGCTTCTGAAAAAAAAGCTGTCCTGAGACGTTGACCCCCCCCCCCCCCCCCCTGTACATATGTAAATATATAAATATATAAATATAAATATATACATATATATTTTTTTACTAATAGAATTTATGAATAATAAATAAACAAATGTAAAGAAAATTCCTGTTTGTGTGTTTATTTCTGTAATTGTATCCACTCACTCTCGTTATGAGGGAATTAAAGGTGCTGAACTTCTTTTCTACAGGTGAACAGTCTCAGTACACGCTCTCTCAGTTTATTTACTCTCACCTGATTTACCTGCTCATCTTACATACACACAGCTGATAAACTCACAGTCTTTATGTTACTGTGGACATAATGAGCTAGTGTGAAAATTAATGGTTCAATATAAACCAACTCACACACACACACACATATACACACACACACTCATACACACACACTCATACACACACACAAATACGCTCATACACACACACATAAACATAGATATATACACCTTCACATACACACACACTCATACACACTAACACTCACACACATACACACACATACACTCATACACACACTCATAAACATAGATATATACACCCTCACATACACACTCACACACAAACACACTCATACACACACACACACTTAAACACACACACACTCACATACATACACACACACACACACTCAAACACACACACTCACATACATACACACACACTCATACACACTAACACTCACATACACACACACACTCACATACACACACACTCACATACACACAAATACACACACTCATACACACATACACACTCACATACACACATATACACACACTCATACACACACACACACTCACATACACACACTCATACACACAAACACTCACATACACTCACATACATACACTCACATACACACTCACATACACACACACACACTCACATACACACACACATATACATAGACACATACACTCACATACACACACATATACACACACATGCATAGACTTATACACACACTTATACACACACACTAATATACACACTCACATACAGAGACATATTCATAGACATTTACACACTCACATACATACACACACACATAAACATAGACATATACACACTCACATACACACACTCATATACACACATATACACACTCACATACATAGACATATACACGCACTCATACACACACACACTCACATACACACTCACATACAGAGACATGAACATAGACATTTACACACTCACATACATACACACACATAAACATATACACACTCACATACACACGCTCATACACACATAGACATATACACACTTACATACACACACTCACATACACACACATAGACATATACACACTCACATACACACTTTCATACACACAGACATATACACACTCACATTCACACACTCATACATACATACACACACACACAGACATACACACACATACACTCATACACACACATAAACATAGACATATACACACTCACATACACACACTCATACACGCTTACATACACACACTCACGTACATGCACACACACACACACACAGACATATACACACTCACATACACACACAAACAGACATATACACACAGACATATACACACTCACATACACACATTCATACACACAGACATATACACACTCACATTCACACACTCATACATACATACACACACACTCAGACATACACACACATACACTCATACACACACATAAACATAGACATATACACACTCACATACACACACTCATACACGCTTACATACACACACTCATACGCACACACTCACGTACATGCACACACACACACACACAGACATATACACACTCACATACACACACAAACAGACATATACACACTCACATACACACACTCATACACACAGACATATACACACTCACATACACACATTCATACACACAGACATATACACACTCACATACACACACTCACATAAACACACACTCACATACACACACTCATACATACACACACACACACACATACATAGACATATACACACTCTATATGTCCTATAGTTTATCTATCTATCTATCTATCTATCTATCTATCTATCTATCTATCTATCTATCTATCTATCTATCTATCTATCATTGAGTTAAGTACAGGTTTTAGTCTCCATAACTTTTCCAAAGGTATTCAAATAGAAACCAACTCAATTTATCTCTCTCTCTCTCTCTCCCCTCTCTCCCTCTCTCTCTCTCTCTCTCACTCTCTCACTCTCTCCCTCTCTCTCTCTCTCTCTCTCACACTCTCTCTTACTCTCTCTCTCTATCCAGCAGTCTAAATGCTCCGGAGATGGAAAAACCCCTCACTGTATGGTGGACAACTACATTAATAAGGTTTGATTATAAAATCTATACATGATGTTTGTGAAAAGACGTATAAAGAAATGAGAGTAAATAAAATATATTAGAAGCTGTTCTTTAAAATAATGTATATGATCTGAAGATTTAATATAAATAATAAAAGAAGATATTTGAAGATTTTAAACAGTCACTCATTTTATTGTCTAAGAGTTCAGCTGGACATAAAACTCCAGTCCAGTCCAGTTCAGTTCAGTTCAGTTCAGTCCAGTCCAGTCCAGTCCAGTCCAGTCCAGTTCAGTCCAGTTCATCCCTTTGTGGACACTGAATAGTCAAGTCAAGTCAAGTTTATTTGTATAGCCCTTTCTACAACGATGTTGTCACAAAGCAGCTTTACAGGAGTTTTTTTTTTTCATAAAAACATGAAAAACATGAAATCACAGCTGTTTATCCCCCTGTGAGCAAACCAGAGGCAACAGTGGCAACAACACCTCCCTCAACTGGAGGAAGAAACCTTGGGAGGAACCAGACTCACAAGGGGAGACCCATCCTCCTCAGGTCGAACAGTATTTACAGTTTATAATCTAAAGCTGAGTCTGATGGTAGAAGCTTTAGAAGCTGTACAGGTGCTACATCAGGTTAATGATACAGTGATGCAGTCTAGGATGGAGCAAATGGCACAAATGGAGAGGAGAACTGTTGGTGCCAAGTGACGGGGGGGCCCTGGTGGTCAGTCCTTTACAGTATTCGGCGGGACAGGTGGGCGGTTTTTTTCCTCGGAAAAGAGAAAAGAAAGAGTTAGTTCTGGTTTGGGTTAATACAGAGACTGAGTTAGTTCTGGTTTGGGTTAGTACAGAGACAGAGTTAGTTCTGGTTTGGGTTAGTACAGAGACAGAGTTAGTTCTGGTTTAGGTTAGTACAGAGACTGAGTTAGTTCTGGTTTGGGTTAGTACAGAGACAGAGTTAGTTCTGGTTTAGGTTAGTACAGAGACTGAGTTAGTTCTGGTTTAGGTTAGTACAGAGACAGAGTTCTGGTTTAGGTTAGTACAGAGACAGAGTTAGTTCTGCTTTAGGTTAGTACAGAGACAGAGTTAGTTCTGGTTTGGGTTAGTACAGAGACAGAGTTAGTTCTGGTTTAGGTTAGTACAGAGACTGAGTTAGTTCTGGTTTAGGTTAGTACAGAGACAGAGTTCTGGTTTAGGTTAGTACAGAGACAGAGTTAGTTCTGCTTTAGGTTAGTACAGAGACAGAGTTAGTTCTGGTTTGGGTTAGTACAGAGACAGAGTTAGTTCTGGTTTAGGTTAATACAGAGACAGAGTTAGTTCTGGTTTAGGTTAGTACAGTGACAGAGTTAGTTCTGGTTTAGGTTAGTACAGAGACAGAGTTAGTTCTGGTTTAGGTTAATACAGAGACAGAGTTCTGGTTTGGGTTAGTACAGAGACAGAGTTAGTTCTGGTTTAGGTTAATACAGAGACAGAGTTCTGGTTTGTGTTAGTACAGAGACTGAGTTAGTTCTGGTTTGTGTTAGTACAGAGACAGAGTTAGTTCTGGTTTAGGTTAATACAGAGACAGAGTTCTGGTTTGTGTTAGTACAGAGACTGAGTTAGTTCTGGTTTGTGTTAGTACAGAGTTAGTTCTGGTTTGGGTTAGTACAGAGACAGAGTTCTGGTTTAGGTTAATACAGAGACTGAGTTAGTTCTGGTTTGGGTTAGTACAGAGACAGAGTTAGTTCTGGTTTAGGTTAGTACAGAGACAGAGTTAGTTCTGGTTTGGGTTAGTACAGAGACAGAGTTAGTTCTGGTTTAGGTTAGTACAGAGACTGAGTTAGTTCTGGTTTGGGTTAGTACAGAGACAGAGTTAGTTCTGGTTTGGGTTAGTACAGAGACAGAGTTAGTTCTGGTTTAGGTTAGTACAGAGACAGAGTTAGTTCTGGTTTGGGTTAGTACAGAGACAGAGTTAGTTCTGGTTTGGGTTAATACAGAGACAGAGTTAGTTCTGGTTTGGGTTAGTACAGAGACTGAGTTAGTTCTGGTTTGGGTTAGTACAGTGACAGAGTTAGTTCTGGTGTAGGTTAATACAGAGACAGAGTTAGTTCTGGTTTAGGTTAGTACAGAGACAGAGTTAGTTCTGGTTTGTGTTAGTACAGAGACTGAGTTAGTTCTGGTTTGTGTTAGTACAGAGTTAGTTCTGGTTTAGGTTAATACACAGACAGAGTTAGTTCTGGTTTAGGTTAGTACAGAGACAGAGTTAGTTCTGGTTTGGGTTAGTACAGAGACAGAGTTAGTTCTGGTTTGGGTTAGTACAGTGACAGAGTTAGTTCTGGTTTAGGTTAGTACAGAGACAGAGTTAGTTCTGGTTTAGGTTAATACAGAGACTGAGTTAGTTCTGGTTTGGGTTAGTACAGAGACAAAGTTAGTTCTGGTTTAGGTTAGTACAGAGACAGAGTTAGTTCTGGTTTGGGTTAGTACAGAGACAGAGTTAGTTCTGGTTTGGGTTAGTACAGAGACTGAGTTAGTTCTGGTTTGGGTTAGTACAGTGACAGAGTTAGTTCTGGTGTAGGTTAATACAGAGACAGAGTTAGTTCTGGTTTAGGTTAGTACAGAGACAGAGTTAGTTCTGGTTTGTGTTAGTACAGAGACTGAGTTAGTTCTGGTTTGTGTTAGTACAGAGTTAGTTCTGGTTTAGGTTAATACACAGACAGAGTTAGTTCTGGTTTAGGTTAGTACAGAGACAGAGTTAGTTCTGGTTTGGGTTAGTACAGAGACAGAGTTAGTTCTGGTTTGGGTTAGTACAGTGACAGAGTTAGTTCTGGTTTAGGTTAGTACAGAGACAGAGTTAGTTCTGGTTTGGGTTAGTATAGAGACAGAGTTAGTTCTGGTTTAGGTTAGTACAGAGACAGAGTTAATTTTGGTTTAGGTTAGTACAGAGACAGAGTTAGTTCTGGTTTGGGTTAATACAGAGACAGAGTTAGTTCTGGTTTGTGTTAGTACAGAGTTCTGGTTTGTGTTAATACAGAGACTGAGTTAGTTCTGGTTTGTGTTAGTACAGAGTTAGTTCTGGTTTAGGTTAATACACAGACAGAGTTAGTTCTGGTTTAGGTTAGTACAGAGACAGAGTTAGTTCTGGTTTAGGATAATACAGAGACTGAGATAGTTCTGGTTTGGGTTAGTACAGAGACAGAGTTAGTTCTGGTTTAGGTTAGTACAGAGACAGAGTTAGTTCTGGTTTGGGTTAGTACAGAGACAGAGTTAGTTCTGGTTTAGGTTAGTACAGAGACTGAGTTAGTTCTGGTTTGGGTTAGTACAGAGACAGAGTTAGTTCTGGTTTGGCTTAGTACAGAGACAGAGTTAGTTCTGGTTTAGGTTAGTACAGAGACAGAGTTAGTTCTGGTTTGGGTTAGTACAGAGACTGAGTTAGTTCTGGTTTGGGTTAATACAGAGACAGAGTTAGTTCTGGTTTGGGTTAGTACAGAGACTGAGTTAGTTCTGGTTTGGGTTAGTACAGTGACAGAGTTAGTTCTGGTGTAGGTTAATACAGAGACAGAGTTAGTTCTGGTTTAGGTTAGTACAGAGACAGAGTTAGTTCTGGTTTGTGTTAGTACAGAGACTGAGTTAGTTCTGGTTTGTGTTAGTACAGAGTTAGTTCTGGTTTAGGTTAATACACAGACAGAGTTTGTTCTGGTTTAGGTTAGTACAGAGACAGAGTTAGTTCTGGTTTGGGTTAGTACAGAGACAGAGTTAGTTCTGGTTTGGGTTAGTACAGTGACAGAGTTAGTTCTGGTTTAGGTTAGTACAGAGACAGAGTTAGTTCTGGTTTGGGTTAGTATAGAGACAGAGTTAGTTCTGGTTTAGGTTAGTACAGAGACAGAGTTAATTTTGGTTTAGGTTAGTACAGAGACAGAGTTAGTTCTGGTTTGGGTTAATACAGAGACAGAGTTAGTTCTGGTTTGGGTTAGTACAGAGACAGAGTTAGTTCTGGTTTGGGTTAGTACAGAGACAGAGTTAGTTCTGGTTTAGGTTAATACAGAGACAGAGTTAGTTTTGGTTTAGGTTAATACAGAGACAGAGTTAGTTCTGGTTTGTGTTAGTACAGAGTTCTGGTTTGTGTTAATACAGAGACTGAGTTAGTTCTGGTTTGGGTTAGTACAGAGACTGAGTTAGTTCTGGTTTAGGTTAATACAGAGACAGAGTTAGTTTTGGTTTAGGTTAATACAGAGACAGAGTTAGTTCTGGTTTGTGTTAGTACAGAGTTCTGGTTTGTGTTAATACAGAGACTGAGTTAGTTCTGGTTTGTGTTAGTACAGAGTTAGTTCTGGTTTAGGTTAATACACAGACAGAGTTAGTTCTGGTTTAGGTTAGTACAGAGACAGAATTAGTTCTGGTTTGGGTTAGTACAGTGACAGAGTTAGTTCTGGTTTAGGTTAGTACAGAGACAGAGTTAGTTCTGGTTTGGGTTAGTATAGAGACAGAGTTAGTTCTGGTTTAGGTTAGTACAGAGACAGAGTTAATTTTGGTTTAGGTTAGTACAGAGACAGAGTTAGTTCTGGTTTGGGTTAATACAGAGACAGAGTTAGTTCTGGTTTGGGTTAGTACAGAGACAGAGTTAGTTCTGGTTTGGGTTAGTACAGAGACAGAGTTAGTTCTGGTTTAGGTTATAACAGAGACAGAGTTAGTTCTGGTTTGGGTTAGTACAGAGACTGAGTTAGTTCTGGTTTAGGTTAATACAGAGACAGAGTTAGTTCTGGTTTGTGTTAGTACAGAGTTCTGGTTTGTGTTAATACAGAGACTGAGTTAGTTCTGGTTTAGGTTAATACAGAGACAGAGTTAGTTTTGGTTTGTGTTAGTACAGAGACAGACTTACTTCTGGTTTAGGTTAATACAGAGACAGAGTTAGTTTTGGTTTGGGTTAATACAGAGACTGAGTTAGTTCTGGTTTAGGTTAGTACAGAGACAGAGTTAGTTCTGGTTTAGGTTAGTACAGAGACAGAGTTAGTTCTAGTTTGTGTTAGTACAGTGACAGAGTTAGTTCTGGTTTGTGTTAGTACAGAGTTAGTTCTGGTTTAGGTTAGTACAGAGACAGAGTTAGTTCTGGTTTGTGTTAGTACAGAGACAGAGTTAGTTTTGGTTTAGGTTAGTACAGAGACAGAGTTAGTTCTGGTTTAGGTTAGTACAGAGACAGAGTTAGTTCTGGTTTGTGTTAGTACAGAGACAGAGTTAGTTCTGGTTTAGGTTAGTACAGAGACGGAGTTAGTTCTGGTTTGTGTTAGTACAGAGACAGAGTTAGTTCTGGTTTAGGTTAGTACAGAGACAGAGTTAGTTCTGGTTTGTGTTAGTACAGAGACAGAGTTAGATCTGGTTTGTGTTAGTACAGAGTTAGTTCTGGTTTGTGTTAGTACAGAGTTAGTTCTGGTTTGTGTTAGTACAGAGACAGAGTTAGTTCTGGTTTGTGTTAGTACAGAGTTAGTTCTGGTTTGTGTTAGTACAGAGACAGAGTTAGTTCTGGTTTGTGTTAGTACAGAGTTAGTTCTGGTTTGTGTTAGTACAGAGACAGAGTTAGTTCTGGTTTGTGTTAGTACAGAGTTAGTTCTGGTTTGTGTTAGTACAGAGTTAGTTCTGGTTTGTGTTAGTACAGAGACAGAGTTAGTTCTGGTTTGTGTTAGTACAGAGTTAGTTCTGGTTTGTGTTAGTACAGAGTTAGTTCTGGTTTGTGTTAGTACAGAGACAGAGTTAGTTCTGGTTTTGTGTTAGTACAGAGTTAGTTCTGGTTTGTGTTAGTACAGAGACAGAGTTAGTTCTGGTTTGTGTTAGTACAGAGTTAGTTCTGGTTTGTGTTAGTACAGAGTTAGTTTCTGGTTTGTGTTAGTACAGAGACAGAGTTAGTTCTGGTTTGTGTTAGTACAGAGTTAGTTCTGGTTTGTGTTAGTACAGAGACAGAGTTAGTTCTGGTTTGTGTTAGTACAGAGTTAGTTCTGGTTTGTGTTAGTACAGAGACAGAGTTAGTTCTGGTTTGTGTTAGTACAGAGTTAGTTCTGGTTTGTGTTAGTACAGAGATAGAGTAGTTCTGGTTTGTGTTAGTACAGAGTTAGTTCTGGTTTGTGTTAGTACAGAGTTAGTTCTGGTTTGTGTTAGTACAGAGACAGAGTTAGTTCTGGTTTGTGTAGTACAGAGTTAGTTCTGGTTTGTGTTAGTACAGAGACAGAGTTAGTTCTGGTTTGTGTTAGTACAGAGTTAGTTCTGGTTTGTGTTAGTACAGAGTTAGTTCTGGTTTGTGTTAGTACAGAGACAGAGTTAGTTCTGGTTTGTGTTAGTACAGAGTTAGTTCTGGTTTGTGTTAGTACAGAGACAGAGTTAGTTCTGGTTTGTGTTAGTACAGAGTTAGTTCTGGTTTGTGTTAGTACAGAGACAGAGTTAGTTCTGGTTTGTGTTAGTACAGAGTTAGTTCTGGTTTGTGTTAGTACAGAGTTAGTTCTGGTTTGTGTTAGTACAGAGACAGAGTTAGTTCTGGTTTGTGTTAGTACAGAGACAGAGTTAGTTCTGGTTTGTGTTAGTACAGAGTTAGTTCTGGTTTGTGTTAGTACAGAGACAGAGTTAGTTCTGGTTTGTGTTAGTACAGAGTTAGTTCTGGTTTGTGTTAGTACAGAGACAGAGTTAGTTCTGGTTTGTGTTAGTACAGAGTTAGTTCTGGTTTGTGTTAGTACAAGTTAGTTCTGGTTTGTGTTAGTACAGAGTTAGTTCTGGTTTGTGTTAGTACAGAGACAGAGTTAGTTCTGGTTTGTGTTAGTACAGAGTTAGTTCTGGTTTGTGTTAGTACAGAGTTAGTTCTGGTTTGTGTTAGTACAGAGACAGAGTTAGTTCTGGTTTGTGTTAGTACAGAGTTAGTTCTGGTTTGTGTTAGTACAGAGTTAGTTCTGGTTTGTGTTAGTACAGAGACAGAGTTAGTTCTGGTTTGTGTTAGTACAGAGTTAGTTCTGGTTTGTGTTAGTACAGAGACTGAGTTAGTTCTGGTTTGTGTTAGTACAGAGTTAGTTCTGGTTTGTGTTAGTACAAAGTTAGTTCTGGTTTGTGTTAGTACAGAGTTAGTTCTGGTTTGTGTTAGTACAGAGACAGAGTTAGTTCTGGTTTGTGTTAGTACAGAGTTAGTTCTGGTTTGTGTTAGTACAGAGACAGAGTTAGTTCTGGTTTGTGTTAGTACAGAGCTAGTTCTGGTTTGTGTTAGTACAGAGTTAGTTCTGGTTTGTGTTAGTACAGAGACAGAGGCCGACGCTTGTTAAGCGTTACTACTGTACTTTAGGCTCTTCTATCTTTAGAGAGTTCCAGGTTCTAAGTCAATAAACAGGAGAAGAAGAACTAACGGGTGAAACGAGGAGTGCGCCACTAGACTGAGCAGGACACCCTGAAGACCTAACTTGGCTTTTGTTATTCACCCGTCCGATCTCCCTCATGCTAACACGGTTGGGATAACGAGGGGGTGTACAGAGGATATGAGGATAAGGGGATATGGAGTGTTTAGAGTGCAGCTGGTGCTACATCTGGATGATACAGTGATGCAATCAAGGTGCAGCAGATGACTAACATCCATAAAGATGATATAGATGAAGAGGTTATAAGGTAAGAAGGGGTACTGATGGTCAGTCCTCCAACAGTATTCGGCAGAACAGGTGGGCTGTTATTACCTCAGAAAGAAGGAGAAAAGAAAAGAAAAAGAAAAGAAAAGAAAAACAAGGTTAGTTCTGGTTTGGAATAATATAGTGGACGAGAGGCATAGCTCAGTCACCAAAAGCTAAACTGAACAAGTATGTTTTTAGTCTGGACTGTGTTAGAGTCCCGAACATTAACTGGAAGATTATTCCTCAGTTTGGAGGCTTTGTAGGAAAAAGCTCTTCCCCTCATTGTAGTCTTCTGAATTTTAGGAACTATTAGAAAACCAGCATCCTGTGATCTGAGTGAACGTGGCGGTTCATAATAGGAGATTAGATCTTGCAGGTACTCCGGTTGAGACCGTGCAGGGTTTTATACGTCAGTAATAGAATTTTATAGTCGATACTGAATTTAACAGGAAGCCAGTGTAGCTGATTAAACTGGACTGATGATGGAAGGTTCTGGTTTTAGTTAGTACTCTAGCTGCAGCGTTCTGAACTAACTGGAGTTTATTCAGGTTCCTGCTGGAGCATCCTGACAATAATGCAGTACAGTAATCTAGCCTTGAGGTTATAAAGGCATGTATCAACTTTTCAGCATCAGACACAGATAACGCATTTCTTAACTTTGAAATGTTTCGTAGGTGAAGAAACGCTGTTCTTGTAATATTTACCTACGTGTTGATTAAATGTCAGATCTGAGTCAATTGTTACACCAAGATTTTTGGCTACTGAACCAGGAACTACAGAGAAATCAGCAAGATTTAACATTAAATCTGAACATTTAGTCCGAGCAGCCTTTGGGTCGAGGAGAACTTCCGTTTTGTCAGGGTTTAAAAGAAGGAAATTCTGTAGCATCCAAAGTCTAATATCTCTTACACAATCTTCTATCTTATCTAATCTGGATTTATCATCTGGTCTGATATGTACAGTTGTGTATCATCGGCATAACAGTGGAAACTAATTCGTGCCTATTTATAACTGAGCCTAATGGTAACATATATAGTGTAAATAACAGAGGACCTAAAACAGAACCTTGTGGAACTCCATATTTCACTCTTGTATAATTAGATGATACATTATTTATCTTTACAAACTGAAAGCGATCACTAAAGTAAGATATGAACCAGGATAACGCTGTTCCTGTGATTCCAACCACATTTTCTAGCCTGTCCAAGAGAATAGTGTGATCTATAGTGTCAAAAGCTGCACTTAGATCTAGTAGCACCAGTAGAGATACGTGGTCCTGATCAGAGACAAGAAGAAGATCATCTGTTATCTTAACTAAAGCTGTCTCTGTGCTGTGATGTGGCCTAAAACCAGATTGGAATTTTTCATATATGTTGTTCTTATGTAGATGAGAACAGAGTTGTCGAGCTACAGCCTTTTCTAAAATCATAGAGATAAAAGGTAAATTGGAAATGGGTCTATAACTGGACAGTTCTCTGGGGTCAAGATTTGGTTTCTTTATCAAGGGTTTTATCACAGCTAGTTTAAAAGACTTAGGTACATGACCCAGACTAAGAGAAGAGTTGATGATAGTTAAGGTTTAATAATAGCTGGTAATACTTGTTTCAATAGGCTTGTTGGAATCATATCGAGTGTGCATTTGAAGAAGAGATTAGTTTTTCTAGTTCTGTCTGCTGTAGTGGAGAAAATGTTTCTAGTGTTTCTTCTAAAACCACATTTTGTGCTGTTTGAGCCAAACCGGATGAAGGATAGGTTACTCGTATTGGTAGAACTTTTTGTCTAATATTCTCGATTTTGCTATTGAAAAAGTTCATGAAATCGTTGCTGCTGTGGTTGGCGAGTATTTGAGGTTCAGATCCTGATTTTTGATAAGTTTTGCGATGGTGCTAAATAAAACTCTAGTATTGTTTTTGTTGTGTTCGATGAATGAGGACAGTGTGTAGTTAATTCATTGGAGTAAATATCAGTTGTTTAAAATATAGTTGTTTTTTTTACTATTAAACAACTGAATCACTTTACTAACCTAGTAATACGGCATTTGTTGTTCGAGTTATTGTCCTATTAGGTGGTCGTGATGTGTAGACTGAAGTTTGCATTACATGTACTATGTGGTGTAGCCTGGCACAGCCTCATTGCTTTTGTATGAAATGCTCTTCAATTGGTATTTAATACGTTTCAGAGACGTTTCATTCCCGCATTTCAAACAATAACATGTTCAGAATTAATGAGAATATTAACCAAATACAGTTAAAATACATTTACTGGAACATGTAATATCACACATAGAAATAAACCATAAGATATTACTGTACATGTATGTAAATATTATATAAATATATTTATGAAATATATTTATAAATATGTGTGAACAAAACCCAAATACTGTTCAGAATCAACTTTAAAGTGAGTTTACATTCCAGAACCTTTAACAGGTAAAAGCAGGTGTTGTAGTTACTGATACACAGTGAAAACATAGTTTAATGATTTGATTTATTCTTTATTTGAAATATACAGTATATCTAGATAGATAGATAGATAGATAGATAGATAGATAGATAGATAGATAGACAGATAGATAGATAGATAGATAGATAGATAGATAGATAGACAGATAGAGTTAAACATGGTTCATATGTTGGTCTGAGGTAACAGATTGAGTGTAATGGGCCTGTGGTCCTGAACTGATACGATATCGGCTCTGTACTGTATCTCACTCTGTGATGATGTCATAATAGACCAGAGTTCTTAAATAGGGCTGCAGCAGCTCCAGCAGCTCATTACGCAGAAGATCTTCTGGAGGAAGGCTGTAACTTCACTGCTCTCCCTCTCAGCATTCTTCTAGCATATTATTTTTATTCACAATCCCCAGCATTCTTTTATTAGTAGTTATTATTATTAGTATTATTTTAAGATCATCAATATGATTGGACTTGATTGTATTTTAAATATCCGCAAGTCCAATCGTAAAGGCAAAGACAGGGAGGAAGAACCTGCTGAGAAGCCCCAGCAGGAACCAATCTTTACACCTCTGAGGAACATTGATGATCTTACAAACAAGATCATCTTTACTGTTCTGGACCACCTGGACAGTATGAGCTCCGCTACAGCTGTGCACAAACAGGGCAAGAAGAGGAGGAGGAGGAGGAACGCTCAGCTGTTGTCCGATGAGCTCAGGACCAAAGCTGCAAGGACTGTAAGTCAGCTACTCTTCATCAGTAGTGAAGTTTGGGAAGTGATCAGCAGCTCCTCCTCATTTCCCAGCAGTCTTTGCAGCGAGCCCGACCTGGACTCAATGTTTGAAACTATGGCTCAGTCAGGCTTTCCAACTGGCGTGATGCGTAGTTTCCTGGACTCCACAGCCCATAATATCATTGAGACCATCGAAGGCAACAAGACCGTATCGTCATATAGGACTTTTATATTAGACCGTATGGCGAGAAGAATCCAAATGAAGGTGAAGTCTTTCCTCACAATGTCTAAAGCACTGGTGAAGGAAAGAGAGTCGGAGCTGGAAGAAGACGCTGACCCTCCCAGTGCTTCAGTCTCCAACAAAGACAAGTCCAGTAACGGAGAAGATCAGCAATGTGAGAGCGCTGTGCCCCTCAGCCCACCTCCTCATGTCATACCAGGTACCCAGGATCAGCAAGGATTCTGTATGGAGGTGTGTGACGAAGAGGTGGAGCTGTACAAGAGTGAGCTGCTTCTAGTAAGCTCCTCTTATGGACGAGCGTTCTCCTCACCAGCTGAGACTACAAGTGCTGCAGACTTGACACTGGATTGCGAGTCACCTGTTTTGGTCCCCACAGCTTCGAACAGAGCTGACAGTTACAGTACAGAGGATTGTGAAACGTTCTCCTCCTGGTCCATCCAAGTAGATGACAACGTTCCCGTGGATCCAGACCCTGCCACGGTGAAGAAGAGAGGTCTTACAATTCGCAAACGTCTGACAAGGATCTTCTGTGCCATAAGGAGAGCACTGCCCAACCCCTTCCAACGTATGAGGGGTTCAAACGTTTACAACCGCGTCCCCGAAGGAGATACGTACCGAAATGCAAGCTGCTCTCCTGTCCAATCAGAGTTCCTGTCTCAAGATAAGCTACAAGTTCACCCTCTATATAAATCAAAACAACTCCTCTATTACCTGCTGGGGTATTCAGATACGCCATTCTTCCTCTCGCTTCTGAAAAAAAAGCTGTCCTGAGACGTTGACCCCCCCCCCCCCCTGTACATATGTAAATATATAAATATATAAATATAAATATATACATATATATTTTTATACTAATAGAATTTATAAATAATAAATAAACAAATGTAAAGAAAATTCCTGTTTGTGTGTTTATTTCTGTAATTGTATCCACTCACTCTCGTTATGAGGGAATTAAAGGTGCTGAACTTCTTTTCTACAGGTGAACAGTCTCAGTACACGCTCTCTCAGTTTATTTACTCTCACCTGATTTACCTGCTCATCTTACATACACACAGCTGATAAACTCACAGTCTTTATGTTACTGTGGACATAATGAGCTAGTGTGAAAATTAATGGTTCAATATAAACCAACTCACACACATATACACACACACACTCATACACACACACACTCACACACATACACACACATACACTCATACACACACACATACACACACACTCATACACACACACACATACACACACACTCATACACACACACACACATACACACACACACTCATACACACACACACTCATACACACACACATAAACATAGATATATATACCCTCACATACACACACTCACATACACGCTCACACACTCATACACACACACACTCACATACATACACATACACACACTCAAACACACACACACTCATACACACTAACACTCACATACACACACACACTCACATACACACACTCATACACACACACACATACACACTCACATACACACACACACACACACACACACACACTCATACACACACACATAAACATAGATATATACACCTTCACATACACACACACACACACACACACATACACACACTCATACACACACACACTCATACACACACACATAAACATAGATATATACACCCTCACATACACACACTCATACACACACACACTCACATACATACACATACACACACTCAAACAAACACACACTCATACACACTAACACTCACACACACACACTCACATACACACACTCATACACACACACACATACACACTCACATACACACACACACACTCATACACACACACATAAACATAGATATATACACCTTCACATACACACACTCACATACACACACACACACTCATACACACACACTTAAACACACTCACATACATACACACACACGCTCATAAACACTAACACTCACATACACACACACACACACACACACACACACTCACATACACACAAATACACACACACGCACACACACACACACTCGCATACACACATATACACACACTCATACACACAAACACTCACATACACTCACATACACACACTTACATACACACTCATACACACACACAGACATATACACACTCACATACACACACACACTCACATACACACACACATATACATAGACATATACACTCATACACACACAAACATACATAGACATATACACTCATACACACACACATACATAGACATATACACTCTCACATACACACACTCATACACACTCACATACACACACTCATATACACACACATATACACACTCACATACATAGACATATACACGCACTCATACACACACACATACAGAGACATATACAAAGACATTTACACACTCACATACATACACACACACATAAACATAGACGTATACACACTCACATACACACACTCATACACACATAGACATATACACACTCACATACACACACTCATACACACATAGACATATACACACATACACACATAGACATATACACACTCACATACACACTTTCATACACACAGACATATACACACTCACATTCACACACTCATTCATACACACTTACATACACACACTCACGTACATGCACACACACACACACAGACATATACACACTCACATACACACACAAACAGACATATACACACTCACATACACAAACTCATACACACAGACATATACACACTCACATACACACATTCATACACACAGACATATACACACTCACATACACACACTCACATAAACACACACTCACATACACACACTCATACATACATACACACACACACACACTCTTACACACTCATACACACACGTACATAGACATATACACTATATGTCCTATAGTTTATTTATCTGTCTATCTATCTATCTATCTATCTATCTATTTATCTATCTATCTATCATTGAGTTAAGTACAGGTTTTAGTCTCCACAACTTTTCCAAAGGTATTCAAATACAAACCAACTCAATTTACCTCTCTCTCTCTCTCTCTCTCTCTCTCTCTCTCTCTCTCTCTCTCTCTCTCTCTCTCTCTCTCTCTCTCTCTCTCACACACAAACACACACACGCTCTCTCTTACTCTCTTTCTCTGTCCTCTCTCTCTCTCACGCTTTCTGTCTTACGCTCTCTCTCTCCCTCTTTCTCTCCCTCTCTCTCTCTCTCTCACGCTCTCTTACTTTCTCTCACTCTTTCTCTCCCTCTCTCTCTCTCTCTCTCTCACATTCTCTTACTTTCTCTCACTCTCTCGCTTTCTGTCTTATGCTCTCTTACTCTCTCTCTCCCTCTTTCTCTCCCTCTCTCTCTCTCTTACTCTCTCTTACTCTCTCTCTCTATCCAGCAGTCTAAATGCTCCGGAGATGGAAAAACCCCTCACTGTATGGTGGACAACTACATTAATAAGGTTTGATTATAAAATCTATACATGATGTTTGTGAAAAGACGTATAAAGAAATGAGAGTAAATAAAATATATTAGAAGCTGTTCTTTAAAATAATGTATATGATCTGAAGATTTAATATAAATAATAAAAGAAGATATTTGAAGATTTTAAACGGTCACTCATTTTATTGTCTAAGATTTCAGCTGGACATAAAACTCCAGTCCGGTCCAGTCCGGTCCAGTCCAGTCCAGTCCAGTCCAGTCCAGTTCATCCCTCTGTGGACACTGAATAGCATCCTTGGTATGTAGGTAAGACTGTGTGAAGCAGCACTGCGTCTCTGAACCTCATCAGTTTATCAGAATATAAAGTTTTACACTCTCAGGAAGTTACTGAAGATACTGAACTGTAACTGGAGTCGTTCCTCTTAACCCTTCATCTTCAGCTCCTCTAATCAGGAAACGAACCAGAATTCATTTCATCACAGAGGGTCTTTACGAGCACCGCCCCCAAAACGAGCGTCCACAGCGAGTAAGATAACCACTGTAGAAACATTCTGAGCTCTGCTGTGTTCCTCGTTTCAGAGCATCTTCAAAGCCACAACATCCTAAACTTCCATCTACAGGTTTCACCATCAAACACAACTACTGTCCTGATGTAGCTACGCTAGCTAAGAGTGACTGTTATCCCAAACTGTGCTCCTTAATTCTCTCATAACGAGAGTGAATGTATAGAATTCCATAAATAAACACACGTACAGGAACGTTTTGTTTATTTCTTTATTTATTTTTAGACGTTCTATGAATCCTGCGTACTTAATGATGTATAGATGTGTGTATTTGGTGTTTATGGTGTTTAGAACACCGTATAGTACCAGACATAAGACGGTCCAATTAATAACTACACTCTGATCTTTCTAGAACATGAGTGCTGTAGGTTGTAAGATCCGGTGACAGTGGCGAGGAACAACTCCCTCACAGCAACAGGAAGAAACCTCGAGAGGAACCAAGACTCACAAGGGGAACCTTGATCTTCACCGGATAGCAAACCAACTCAGAGTAGGAAATTGTTCTGTCTGATCTATACACTGAATTTGTAGCTAAACTGGAGACGCTCAGTTATCAGACTATCAGCTTTTGTGGCATTCATTGGTCCTTCTCTTGAATCTAATTAAAAATCTTAAAATAACAATAATAATAATAAAACTAAAAATAATAATAACTAATGGTTAAATAATTAATGGTTCTTTTTAACCGTTGGTTCCTTTAGAATGTGTATTGCTGTGTATTCATGAAATTGAGTAGAAATGATTTGTTAGAGATTAATTTAGATAATGGATTATAGGCTGAATTACATTTTTATGAGGTTTTTAATGGAATCTTAGTGGAAACTTTTCAGTTGAGGTTATAAACATTAATCAGTCACACTATTAATGCTATTAAAATATTATCTGTTTAGTGTAATTGTTTTTAGTAATAATCTCAGTTATTCTAAAGTTTTTAGTTTAAAAAAATCACCTTCAGCAACAGACTGCTTCACCCCTAGTGTGTAAAGGAGCGGAATCACAGGTCCTTCCTTCCTGCTGCTGTTAGACCCTACAACCAACACTGCTCCCAGCAGACCACCAGTACACACACACACACACACACACACACACACATACACACACACACTTAAACACTACACACTGCTATCAGCAGACCACATATACAGACAGCAGACTATACACACACACTTAAACACTACACACTGCTCCCAGCAGACCACACACACACACACACACACACACACACACACACCCTTAAACACTACACACTGCTATCAGCAGACCACATACACAAACAGCAAACTATGTACACACACTTAAACACTACACACTGCTATCAGCAGACCACATACACAAACAGCAAACTATATACACACACACTTAAACACTACACACTGCTATCAGCAGACCACATACACAAACAGGAGACTATATACACACACTTAAACACTACACACTGCTATCAGCAGACCACATATACAGACAGCAGACTATACACACACACTTAAACACTACACACTGCTCCCAGCAGACCACACACACACACACACACACACACACACACACACACACACACACACACCCTTAAACACTACACACTGCTATCAGCAGACCACATACACAAACAGCAAACTATATACACACACTTAAACACTACACACTGCTATCAGCAGACCACATATACAGACAGCAGACTATATAGACACACTTAAACACTACACACTGCTATCAGCAGACCACACACACACACACACACACACACACACCCTTAAACACTACACACTGCTATCAGCAGACCACATACACAAACAGCAAACTATATACACACACTTAAACACTACACACTGCTATCAGCAGACCACATACACAAACAGCAAACTATATACACACACTTAAACACTACACACTGCTATCAGCAGACCACATATACAGACAACAGACTATATACACACACACTTAAATATTACACACTGCTATCAGCAGACCACATATACAAACAGGAGACTATATACACACACTTAAACACTACACACTGCTCCCAGCAGACCACACACACACACACACACACACACACACACACACACACACACACACCCTTAAACACTACACACTGCTATCAGCAGACCACATACACAAACAGCAAACTATATACACACACTTAAACACTACACACTGCTATCAGCAGACCACATACACAAACAGCAAACTATATACACACACACTTAAATATTACACACTGCTATCAGCAGACCACATATACAAACAGGAGACTATATACACACACTTAAACACTACACACTGCTATCAGCAGACCACATACACAAACAGGAGACTATATACACACACTTAAACACTACACACTGCTATCAGCAGACCACATATACAAACAGGAGACTATATACACACACTTAAACACTACACACTGCTATCAGCAGACCACATATACAGACAGCAGACTATATAGACACACTTAAACACTACACACTGCTGTCAGCAGACCCCATATACACACAGCAGACTATATACACACACTTAAACACTACACACTGCTCCCAGCAGGCCACACATACACACTGTGGACTATATCCACACACTTAAACACTACACACTGCTATCAGCAGACCACATATACAGACAGCAGACTATATAGACACACTTAAACACTACACACTGCTGTCAGCAGACCCCATATACACACAGCAGACTATATAGACACACTTAAACACTACACACTGTTCCCAGCAGATCCCATATACACACAGCAGACTATATACACACACTTAAACACTACACACTGCTATCAGCAGGCCACATATACACACAGCAGACTATACACACTATACCCCACTGTGGGACTAATGAAGGATTATCTGATCTCTTATCTAAAAGTATTAGGTGAATGACATGATTAGTGTGGCGTTTTTCGGTGTAGGTATTGATTCAGTTCTAAATGTTTAACTGTGATATTTAAAAGTCCACATGTAAGGACACTGCTAACATGAAGGACAGTGTTGAACAAAGCTGCTCAGTTTCAGGTCCTGTGACCAACACTGGAGCTTCCACTTCTGAGTTAAAGGTATTTTAAAGAAAGAGTTTTTATATTCATAAAGTGATTGACATGTTTGTGTTACAGTGTGTAGTTAATTCATTGGAGTAAATATCAGTTGTTTAAAATATAGTTTTTTTTACTATTAAACAACTGAATCACTTTACTAACCTAGTAATACGGCATTTGTTGTTCGAGTTATTGTCCTATTAGGTGGTCGTGATGTGTAGACTGAAGTTTGCATTACATGTACTATGTGGTGTAGCCTGGCACAGCCTCATTGCTTTTGTATGAAATGCTCTTCAATTGGTATTTAATACGTTTCAGAGACGTTTCATTCCCGCATTTCAAACAATAACATGTTCAGAATTAATGAGAATATTAACCAAATACAGTTAAAATACATTTACTGGAACATGTAATATCACACATAGAAATAAACCATAAGATATTATTGTACATGTATTTAAATATTATATAAATATATTTAGAAATGTGTGAACAAAACCCAAATACTGTTCAGAATCAACTTTAAAGTGAGTTTACATTCCAGAACCTTTAACAGGTAAAAGCAGGTGTTGTAGTTACTGATACACAGTGAAAACATAGTTTAATGATTTGATTTATTCTTTATTTGAAATATACAGTATATCTAGATAGATAGATAGATAGATAGACAGATAGATAGATAGAGTTAAACATGGTTCATATGTTGGTCTGAGGTAACAGATTGAGTGTAATGGGCCTGTGGTCCTGAACTGATACGATATCGGCTCTGTACTGTATCTCACTCTGTGATGATGTCATAATAGACCAGAGTTCTTAAATAGGGCTGCAGCAGCTCCAGCAGCTCATTACGCAGAAGATCTTCTGGAGGAAGGCTGTAACTTCACTGCTCTCCCTCTCAGCATTCTTCTAGCATATTATTATTATTCACAATCCCCAGCATTCTTTTATTAGTAGTTATTATTATTATTATTATTAGTATTATTTTAAGATCATCAATATGATTGGACTTGATTGTATTTTAAATATCCGCAAGTCCAATCGTAAAGGCAAAGACAGGGAGGAAGAACCTGCTGAGAAGCCCCAGCAGGAACCAATCTTTACACCTCTGAGGAACATTGATGATCTTACAAACAAGATCATCTTTACTGTTCTGGACCACCTGGACAGTATGAGCTCCGCTACAGCTGTGCACAAACAGGGCAAGAAGAGGAGGAGGAGGAGGAACGCTCAGCTGTTGTCCGATGAGCTCAGGACCAAAGCTGCAAGGACTGTAAGTCAGCTACTCTTCATCAGTAGTGAAGTTTGGGAAGTGATCAGCAGCTCCTCCTCATTTCCCAGCAGTCTTTGCAGCGAGCCCGACCTGGACTCAATGTTTGAAACTATGGCTCAGTCAGGCTTTCCAACTGGCGTGATGCGTAGTTTCCTGGACTCCACAGCCCATAATATCATTGAGACCATCGAAGGCAACAAGACCGTATCGTCATATAGGACTTTTATATTAGACCGTATGGCGAGAAGAATCCAAATGAAGGTGAAGTCTTTCCTCACAATGTCTAAAGCACTGGTGAAGGAAAGAGAGTCGGAGCTGGAAGAAGACGCTGACCCTCCCAGTGCTTCAGTCTCCAACAAAGACAAGTCCAGTAACGGAGAAGATCAGCAATGTGAGAGCGCTGTGCCCCTCAGCCCACCTCCTCATGTCATACCAGGTACCCAGGATCAGCAAGGATTCTGTATGGAGGTGTGTGACGAAGAGGTGGAGCTGTACAAGAGTGAGCTGCTTCTAGTAAGCTCCTCTTATGGACGAGCGTTCTCCTCACCAGCTGAGACTACAAGTGCTGCAGACTTGACACTGGATTGCGAGTCACCTGTTTTGGTCCCCACAGCTTCGAACAGAGCTGACAACTACAGTACAGAGGATTGTGAAACGTTCTCCTCCTGGTCCATCCAAGTAGATGACAACGTTCCCGTGGATCCAGACCCTGCCACGGTGAAGAAGAGAGGTCTTACAATTCGCAAACGTCTGACAAGGATCTTCTGTGCCATAAGGAGAGCACTGCCCAACCCCTTCCAACGTATGAGGGGTTCAAACGTTTACAACCGCGTCCCCGAAGGAGATACGTACCGAAATGCAAGCTGCTCTCCTGTCCAATCAGAGTTCCTGTCTCAAGATAAGCTACAAGTTCACCCTCTATATAAATCAAAACAACTCCTCTATTACCTGCTGGGGTATTCAGATACGCCATTCTTCCTCTCGCTTCTGAAAAAAAAGCTGTCCTGAGACGTTGACCCCCCCCCCCCCTGTACATATGTAAATATATAAATATATAAATATAAATATATACATATATATTTTTTTACTAATAGAATTTATACATAATAAATAAACAAATAAAAAGAAAATTCCTGTTTGTGTGTTTATTTCTGTAATTGTATCCACTCACTCTCGTTATGAGGGAATTAAAGGTGCTGAACTTCTTTTCTACAGGTGAACAGTCTCAGTACACGCTCTCTCAGTTTATTTACTCTCACCTGATTTACCTGCTCATCTTACATACACACAGCTGATAAACTCACAGTCTTTATGTTACTGTGGACATAATGAGCTAGTGTGAAAATTAATGGTTCAATATAAACCAACTCACACACACACACACTCATACACACACACACTCATACACACACACACACTCATATACACACACACACTCATACACACACACATAAACATAGATATATACACCTTCACATACACACACACTCATACACACTCACACACATACACACACATACACTCATACACACACTCACATACATACACACACACACACACGCAAACACACACACACTCACATACATACACACACACTCATACACACTAACACTCACGTACACACACACACTCACATACACACACACTCACATACACACAAATACACACACTCATACACACATACACACTCACATACACACACTCATACACACACACACTCACATACACACACTCATACACACAAACACTCACATACACTCACATACACACTCACATACACACACACACACTCACATACACACACACATATACATAGACACATACACTCACATACACACACATACACACACTCATACACTCACATACACACATATACACACACATGCATAGACTTATACACACACTTATACACACACACTAATATACACACTCACATACAGAGACATATTCATAGACATTTACACACTCACATACATACACACACATAAACATAGACATATACACACTCACATACACACACTCATACACACACATATACACACTAACATACATAGACATATACACGCACTCATACACACACACACTCACATAGAGACATATACATAGACATTTACACACTCACATACACACACACATAAACATATACACACGCTCATACACACATAGACATATACACACTTACATACACACTTTCATACACACAGACATATACACACTCACATTCACACACTCATACATACATACACACACACACACACAGACATACACACACATACACTCATACACACACATAAACATAGACATATACACACTCACATACACACACTCATACACGCTTACATACACACTCATACGCACACACTCACGTACATGCACACACACACACACACACACACACACACACACAGACATATACACACTCACATACACACACAAACAGACATATACACACTCACATACACACACTCATACGCACAGACATATACACACTCACATACACACATTCATACACACAGACATATACACACTCACATACACACACTCACATAAACACACACTCACATACACACACTCATACATACACACACACACACACATACATAGACATATACACACTCTATATGTCCTATAGTTTATCTATCTATCTATCTATCTATCTATCTATCTATCTATCTATCTATCTATCTATCTATCTATCTATCTATCATTGAGTTAAGTACAGGTTTTAGTCTCCATAACTTTTCCAAAGGTATTCAAATAGAAACCAACTCAATTTATCTCTCTCTCTCTCCCCTCTTTCCCTCTCTCTCTCTCTCTCACTCTCTCACTCTCTCTCTCTCTCTCCCTCTCTCTCTCTCTCTCACACACAAACACACACACGCTCTCTTTTACTCTCTTTCTCTGTCCTCTCTCTCTCACGCTTTCTGTCTTACGCTCTCTCTCTTACTCTGTCTCTCTCTCTCCCTCTTTCTCTCCCTTTCTCTCCCTCTCTCACGCTCTCTTACTTTTTCTCACTCTTTCTCTCCCTCTCTCTTTCGCATTCTGTTACTTTCTCTCACTCTCTCTCTCGCTTTCTGTCTTATGCTCTCTTACTCTTTCTCTCCCTCTTTCTATCCCTCTCTCTCTCTCTCATGCTTTCTGTCTTACGCTCTCTTACTCTCTCTCTTTCTCTCCCTCTTTCTCTCTCTCTCACACTCTCTCTTACTCTCTCTCTCTCTATCCAGCAGTCTAAATGCTCCGGAGATGGAAAAACCCCTCACTGTATGGTGGACAACTACATTAATAAGGTTTGATTATAAAATCTATACATGATGTTTGTGAAAAGACGTATAAAGAAATGAGAGTAAATAAAATATATTAGAAGCTGTTCTTTAAAATAATGTATATGATCTGAAGATTTAATATAAATAATAAAAGAAGATATTTGAAGATTTTAAACAGTCACTCATTTTATTGTCTAAGAGTTCAGCTGGACATAAAACTCCAGTCCAGTCCAGTCCAGTCCAGTCCAGTTCAGTTCAGTTCAGTCAAGTCCAGTCCAGTCCAGTCCAGTCAAGTCCAGTCCAGTCCAGTCCAGTCCAGTTAAGTCCAGTCCAGTTCATCCCTTTGTGGACACTGAATAGCATCCTTGGTATGTAGGTAAGACTGTGTGAAGCAGCACTGCGTCTCTGAACCTCATCAGTTTATCAGAATATAAAGTTTTACACTCTCAGGAAGTTACTGAAGATACTGAACTGTAACTGGAGTCGTTCCTCTTAACCCTTCATCTTCAGCTCCTCTAATCAGGAAACAAACCAGAATTCATTACATCACAGAGGGTCTTTACGAGCACCGCCCCAAAACGAGCGTCCACAGCGAGTAAGATAACCACTGTAGAAACATTCTGAGCTCTGCTGTGTTCCTCGTTTCAGAGCATCTTCAAAGCCACAACATCCTAAACTTCCATCTACAGGTTTCACCATCAAACACAACTACTGTCCTGATGTAGCTACGCTAGCTAAGAGTGACTGTTATCCCAAACTGTGCTCCTTAATTCTCTCATAACGAGAGTGAATGTATAGAATTCCATAAATAAACACACGTACAGGAACGTTTTGTTTATTTCTTTATTAATTTTTAGACGTTCTATGAATCCTGTGTACGTAATGATGTATAGATGTGTGTATTTGGTGTTTATGGTGTTTAGAACACCGTATAGTACCAGACATAAGACGGTCCAATTAACAACTACACTCTGATCTTTCTAGAACATGAGTGCTGTAGGTTGTAAGATCCGGTGACAGTGGCGAGGAACAACTCCCTCACAGCAACAGGAAGAAACCTCGAGAGGAACCAAGACTCACAAGGGGAACCTTGATCTTCACCGGATAGCAAACCAACTCAGAGTAGGAAATTGTTCTGTCTGATCTATACACTGAATTTGTAGCTAAACTGGAGACGCTCAGTTATCAGACTATCAGCTTTTGTGGCATTCATTGGTCCTTCTCTTGAATCTAATTAAAAATCTTAAAATAACAATAATAATAATAAAACTAAAAATAATAATAACTAATGGTTAAATAATTAATGGTTCCACACATACACAGCTGGCTCTCTACACACACACTTAAACACTACACACTGCTCCCAGCAGACCACATACACACACAGCAAACTATATACACACACACTTAAACACTACACACTGCTCCCAGCAGGCCACATATACACAGCAAACTATATACATACACACTTAAACACTACACACTGCTCCCAGTAGACCACATACACACATAGCAGACTATATACACACACACTTAAACACTACACACTGCTCCCAGCAGACCACATACACACACAGCAGACTATCTACACACACATTTTAACACTACACACTGCTCCCAGCAGACCACATATACACAGCAAACTATATACACATAACACTTAAACACTACACACTGCTCCCAGCAGACCACATATACACACAGCAGACTATCTACACACACATTTTAACACTACACACTGCTCCCAGCACACCACATACACACAGTGGACTGTATACACACACTTTAACACTACACACTGCTCCCAGCAGACCACATATACACACAGCAAACTATATACACACACTTAAACACTACACACTGCTACCAGCAGACCACATATACATACAGCAGACTATATACACACACACTTAAACACTACACAATGCTCCCAGCAGACCCCATATACACACAGCAGACTATATACTACACACTGCTCCAAGCAGGCCACATATACACACAGCAGACTATATACACACACTAAAACACTACACACTGTTCCCAGCAGACCACATATACACACAGCAGACTATATACACACACTTAAACACTACACACTGCTCCCAGCAGACCACATATACCCACAGCAGACTATATACACATACTTAAACACTACACACTGCTATCAGCAGACCACATACACACAGTGGACTATATACACACACACTTAAACACTACACACTGCTCCCAGCAGACTATATACACACACTTAAACACTACACACTGCTCCCAGCAGGCCACACATACACACAGTGGACTATATCCACACAACTAAACACTACACACTGCTCCCAGAAGGCCACATGTACACAGCAAACTATATACACACACAGTTAAACACTACACACTGCTCCCAGCAGACCCCATATACACACAGCAGACTATATACACACACTTAAACACTACACACTGCTCCCAGCAGGCCACATATACACACAGCAGACTATATACACACACTTAAACACTACACACTGCTCCCAACAGACCCCATACACACAGTGGACTATATACACACACACTTAAACACTACACACTGCTCCCAGCAGGCCACATATACACACAGCAGACTATATACACACACTTAAGCACTACACACTGTTCCCATCAGACCACATACAAACAGCAGACTATATACACATACTTAAACACTACACACTGCCATCAGCAGACCACATACACACAGTGGACTATATACACACACACACACACTTAAACACTACACACTGCTCCCAGCAGACCACATACACACACAGCAGACTATATACACACACTTAAACACTACACACTGCTCCCATCAGACCACATAAACACACAGCAGACTATATACACACACACACACACACTTAAACACTACACACTGCTCCCATCAGACCACATATACACACAGCAGACTATATACACACACTTAAACACTACACACTGCTCCCATCAGACCACATATACACACAGCAGAATATATACACACACTTAAACACTACACACTGCTCCCATCAGACCACATATACACACAGCAGACTATATACACACACTTAAACACTACACACTGCTCCCATCAGACCACATATACACACAGCAGACTATATACACACACTTAAACACTACACACTGCTCCCATCAGACCACATATACACACAGCAGACTATATACACATTCTTAAACACTACACACTGCTCCCATCAGACCACATATACACACAGCAGACTATATACACACACTTAAACACTACACACTGCTCCCATCAGACCACATATACACACAGCAGACTATATACACACACTTAAACACTACACACTGCTCCTAGCAGACCACATATACACACAGCAGACCATACACACACACACACACACACACACACACACACACACACACACGCACACACACTTAAACACTACACACTGCTACCAGCAGGCCACATACACACACAGCAGACTATATACACATACACTTAAACACTACACACTGCTCCCATCAGACCACATATACACACAGCAGACTATATACACATACACTTAAACACTACACACTGCTCCCATCAGACCACATACACACACAGCAGACTATATACACATACACTTAAACACTACACACTGCTCCCAGCAGACCATATACACACACAGCAAACTATATACACACACACTTAAACACTACACACTGCTCCTAGCAGACCACATACACACAGTGGACTGTATACACACACTTAAACACTACACACTGCTCCCAGCAGACTACACATACACACAGCAAACTATATACATACACACTTAAACACTACACACTGCTCCCAGCAGACTACACATACACACAGCAAACTATATACATACACACTTAAACACTACACACTGCTCCCAGTAGACCCCATATACACACAGCTGACTGTCTACACACACACTTAAACACTACACACTGCTCCCAGCAGACCACATATACACACAGCAGACTATATACACACACTTAAACACTACACACTGCTATCAGCAGACCCCATATACACACAGCAGACTATATACACACACTTAAACACTACACACTGCTCCCAGCAGGCCACATATACAAACAGCAGACTATATACACACACTTAAACACTACACACTGCTCCCAGTAGACCACATATACACACAGCAGACTATACACACTATACCCCACTGTGGGACTAATGAAGGATTATCTGATCTCTTATCTAAAAGTATCAGGTGAATGACATGATTAGTGTGGCGTTTTTCGGTGTAGGTATTGATTCAGTTCTAAATGTTTAACTGTGATATTTAAAAGTCCACATGTAAGGACACTGCTAACATGAAGGACAGTGTTGAACAAAGCTGCTCAGTTTCAGGTCCTGTGACCAACACTGGAGCTTCCACTTCTGAGTTAAAGGTATTTAAAAGAAAGAGTTTTTATATCCATAAAGTGATTGACATGTTTGTGTTACAGTGTGTAGTTAATTCATTGGAGTAAATATCAGTTGTTTAAAATATAGTTTTTTTTTTACTATTAAACAACTGAATCACTTTACTAACCTAGTAATACGGCATTTGTTGTTCGAGTTATTGTCCTATTAGGTGGTCGTGATGTGTAGACTGAAGTTTGCATTACATGTACTATGTGGTGTAGCCTGGCACAGCCTCATTGCTTTTGTATGAAATGCTCTTCAATTGGTATTTAATACGTTTCAGAGACGTTTCATTCCCGCATTTCAAACAATAACATGTTCAGAATTAATGAGAATATTAACCAAATACAGTTAAAATACATTTACTGGAACATGTAATATCACACATAGAAATAAACCACAAGATATTACTGTACATGTATGTAAATACTATATAAATATATTTAGAAATATGTGTGAACAAAACCCAAATACTGTTCAGAATCAACTTTAAAGTGAGTTTACATTCCAGAACCTTTAACAGGTAAAAGCAGGTGTTGTAGTTACTGATACACAGTGAAAACATAGTTTAATGATTTGATTTATTCTTTATTTGAAATATACAGTATATCTAGATAGATAGATAGGTAGATAGATAGATAGATAGATAGATAGATAGATAGATAGATAGATAGATAAAACAAACATGGTTCATATGTTGGTCTGAGGTAATAGATTGAGTGTAATGGGCCTGTGGTCCTGAACTGATACGATATCGGCTCTGTACTGTATCTCACTCTGTGATGATGTCATAATAGACCAGAGTTCTTAAATAGGGCTGCAGCAGCTCCAGCAGCTCATTACGCAGAAGATCTTCTGGAGGAAGGCTGTAACTTCACTGCTCTCCCTCTCAGCATTCTTCTAGCATATTATTATTATTCACAATCCCCAGCATTCTTTTATTAGTAGTTATTATTATTATTATTATTATTAGTATTATTTTAAGATCCTCAATATGATTGGACTTGATTGTATTTTAAATATCCGCAAGTCCAATCGTAAAGGCAAAGACAGGGAGGAAGAACCTGCTGAGAAGCCCCAGCAGGAACCAATCTTTACACCTCTGAGGAACATTGATGATCTTACAAACAAGATCATCTTTACTGTTCTGGACCACCTGGACAGTATGAGCTCCGCTACAGCTGTGCACAAACAGGGCAAGAAGAGGAGGAGGAGGAGGAACGCTCAGCTGTTGTCCGATGAGCTCAGGACCAAAGCTGCAAGGACTGTAAGTCAGCTACTCTTCATCAGTAGTGAAGTTTGGGAAGTGATCAGCAGCTCCTCCTCATTTCCCAGCAGTCTTTGCAGCGAGCCCGACCTGGACTCAATGTTTGAAACTATGGCTCAGTCAGGCTTTCCAACTGGCGTGATGCGTAGTTTCCTGGACTCCACAGCCCATAATATCATTGAGACCATCGAAGGCAACAAGACCGTATCGTCATATAGGACTTTTATATTAGACCGTATGGCGAGAAGAATCCAAATGAAGGTGAAGTCTTTCCTCACAATGTCTAAAGCACTGGTGAAGGAAAGAGAGTCGGAGCTGGAAGAAGACGCTGACCCTCCCAGTGCTTCAGTCTCCAACAAAGACAAGTCCAGTAACGGAGAAGATCAGCAATGTGAGAGCGCTGTGCCCCTCAGCCCACCTCCTCATGTCATACCAGGTACCCAGGATCAGCAAGGATTCTGTATGGAGGTGTGTGACGAAGAGGTGGAGCTGTACAAGAGTGAGCTGCTTCTAGTAAGCTCCTCTTATGGACGAGCGTTCTCCTCACCAGCTGAGACTACAAGTGCTGCAGACTTGACACTGGATTGCGAGTCACCTGTTTTGGTCCCCACAGCTTCGAACAGAGCTGACAACTACAGTACAGAGGATTGTGAAACGTTCTCCTCCTGGTCCATCCAAGTAGATGACAACGTTCCCGTGGATCCAGACCCTGCCACGGTGAAGAAGAGAGGTCTTACAATTCGCAAACGTCTGACAAGGATCTTCTGTGCCATAAGGAGAGCACTGCCCAACCCCTTCCAACGTATGAGGGGTTCAAACGTTTACAACCGCGTCCCCGAAGGAGATACGTACCGAAATGCAAGCTGCTCTCCTGTCCAATCAGAGTTCCTGTCTCAAGATAAGCTACAAGTTCACCCTCTATATAAATCAAAACAACTCCTCTATTACCTGCTGGGGTATTCAGATACGCCATTCTTCCTCTCGCTTCTGAAAAAAAAGCTGTCCTGAGACGTTGACCCCCCCCCCTGTACATATGTAAATATATAAATATATAAATATAAATATATACATATATATTTTTTTACTAATAGAATTTATACATAATAAATAAACAAATAAAAAGAAAATTCCTGTTTGTGTGTTTATTTCTGTAATTGTATCCACTCACTCTCGTTATGAGGGAATTAAAGGTGCTGAACTTCTTTTCTACAGGTGAACAGTCTCAGTACACGCTCTCTCAGTTTATTTACTCTCACCTGATTTACCTGCTCATCTTACATACACACAGCTGATAAACTCACAGTCTTTATGTTACTGTGGACATAATGAGCTAGTGTGAAAATTAATGGTTCAATATAAACCAACTCACACACACACACACTCATACACACACACACTCATACACACACACACACTCATATACACACACACACTCATACACACACACATAAACATAGATATATACACCTTCACATACACACACACTCATACACACTCACACACATACACACACATACACTCATACACACACTCACATACATACACACACACACACACGCAAACACACACACACTCACATACATACACACACACTCATACACACTAACACTCACGTACACACACACACTCACATACACACACACTCACATACACACAAATACACACACTCATACACACATACACACTCACATACACACACTCATACACACACACACTCACATACACACACTCATACACACAAACACTCACATACACTCACATACACACTCACATACACACACACACACTCACATACACACACACATATACATAGACACATACACTCACATACACACACATACACACACTCATACACTCACATACACACATATACACACACATGCATAGACTTATACACACACTTATACACACACACTAATATACACACTCACATACAGAGACATATTCATAGACATTTACACACTCACATACATACACACACATAAACATAGACATATACACACTCACATACACACACTCATATACACACATATACACACTCACATACATAGACATATACACGCACTCATACACACACACACTCACATACACACTCACATACAGAGACATGTACATAGACATTTACACACTCACATACATACACACACACATAAACATATACACACGCTCATACACACATAGACATATACACACTTACATACACACTTTCATACACACAGACATATACACACTCACATTCACACACTCAGACATACACACACACACACACACACATACATACACACACATACACTCATACACACACATAAACATAGACATATACACACTCACATACACACACTCATACACGCTTACATACACACTCATACGCACACACTCACGTACATGCACACACACACACACACACACACACACACAGACATATACACACTCACATACACACACAAACAGACATATACACACTCACATACACACACTCATACGCACAGACATATACACACTCACATACACACATTCATACACACAGACATATACACACTCACATACACACACTCACATAAACACACACTCACATACACACACTCATACATACACACACACACACACATACATAGACATATACACACTCTATATGTCCTATAGTTTATCTATCTATCTATCTATCTATCTATCTATCTATCTATCTATCTATCTATCATTGAGTTAAGTACAGGTTTTAGTCTCCATAACTTTTCCAAAGGTATTCAAATAGAAACCAACTCAATTTATCTCTCTCTCTCTCTCTCTCTCTCTCTCTCTCACTCTCTCTCTCTCTCTCCCTCTCTCTCTCTCTCTCACACACAAACACACACACGCTCTCTTTTACTCTCTTTCTCTGTCCTCTCTCTCTCACGCTTTCTGTCTTACGCTCTCTCTCTTACTCTGTCTCTCTCTCTCCCTCTTTCTCTCCCTTTCTCTCCCTCTCTCACGCTCTCTTACTTTTTCTCACTCTTTCTCTCCCTCTCTCTTTCGCATTCTGTTACTTTCTCTCACTCTCTCTCTCGCTTTCTGTCTTATGCTCTCTTACTCTCTCTCTCCCTCTTTCTATCCCTCTCTCTCTCTCTCTCTCATGCTTTCTGTCTTACGCTCTCTTACTCTCTCTCTTTCTCTCCCTCTTTCTCTCTCTCTCACACTCTCTCTTACTCTCTCTCTCTCTATCCAGCAGTCTAAATGCTCCGGAGATGGAAAAACCCCTCACTGTATGGTGGACAACTACATTAATAAGGTTTGATTATAAAATCCTACACTATACATGATGTTTGTGAAAAGACGTATAAAGAAATGAGAGTAAATAAAATATATTAGAAGCTGTTCTTTAAAATAATGTATATGATCTGAAGATTTAATATAAATAATAAAAGAAGATATTTGAAGATTTTAAACAGTCACTCATTTTATTGTCGAAGATTTCAGCTGGACATAAAACTCCAGTCCAGTCCAGTCCAGTCCAGTCCAGTCCAGTCCAGTTCAGTCCAGTTCATCCCTTTGTGGACACTGAATAGTCAAGTCAAGTCAAGTTTATTTGTATAGCCCTTTCTACAACGATGTTGTCACAAAGCAGCTTTACAGGAGTTTTAAAAATATTAAAAACATGAAATCACAGCTGTTTATCCCCCTGTGAGCAAACCAGAGGCAACAGTGGCAACAACACCTCCCTCAACTGGAGGAAGAAACCTTGGGAGGAACCAGACTCACAAGTGGAGACCCATCCTCCTCTGGTCGAACAGTATTTACAGTTTATAATCTAAAGCTGAGTCTGATGGTAGAAGCTTTAGAAGCTGTACAGGTGCTACATCAGGTTAATGATACAGTGATGCAGTCTAGGATGGAGCAAATGGCACAAATGGAGAGGAGAACTGGTTGGTGCCAAGTGACGGGGGGGCCCTGGTGGTCAGTCCTTTACAGTATTCGGCGGGACAGGTGGGCGGTTTTTTCCTCAGAAAGAGAAAAGAAAGAGTTAGTTCTGGTTTGGGTTAGTACAGAGACAGAGTTAGTTCTGGTTTGGGTTAGTACAGAGACAGAGTTAGTTCTGGTTTGGGTTAGTACAGAGACAGAGTTAGTTCTGGTTTAGGTTAGTACAGAGACAGAGTTAGTTCTGGTTTGGGTTAGTACAGAGACAGAGTTAGTTCTGGTTTAGTTTAGTACAGTGACTGAGTTAGTTCTGGTTTGGGTTAGTACAGAGACAGAGTTAGTTCTGGTTTAGGTTAGTACAGAGACAGAGTTCTGGTTTAGGTTAGTACAGAGACAGAGTTAGTTCTGCTTTAGGTTAGTACAGAGACAGAGTTAGTTCTGGTTTGGGTTAGTACAGAGACAGAGTTAGTTCTGGTTTAGGTTAATACAGAGACAGAGTTAGTTCTGGTTTGGGTTAGTACAGAGACAGAGTTAGTTCTGGTTTAGGTTAGTACAGAGACAGAGTTAGTTCTGGTTTGAGTTAGTACAGAGACAGAGTTAGTTCTGGTTTAGGTTAGTACAGTGACTGAGTTAGTTCTGGTTTGGGTTAGTACAGAGACAGAGTTAGTTCTGGTTTAGGTTAGTACAGAGACAGAGTTCTGGTTTAGGTTAGTACAGAGACAGAGTTAGTTCTGCTTTAGGTTAGTACAGAGACAGAGTTAGTTCTGGTTTGGGTTAGTACAGAGACAGAGTTAGTTCTGGTTTAGGTTAATACAGAGACAGAGTTAGTTCTGGTTTAGGTTAGTACAGTGACAGAGTTAGTTCTGGTTTGGGTTAGTACAGAGACAGAGTTAGTTCTGGTTTAGGTTAATACAGAGACAGAGTTCTGGTTTGGGTTAGTACAGAGACAGAGTTAGTTCTGGTTTAGGTTAATACAGAGACAGAGTTCTGGTTTGTGTTAGTACAGAGACTGAGTTAGTTCTGGTTTGTGTTAGTACAGAGACAGAGTTAGTTCTGGTTTAGGTTAATACAGAGACAGAGTTCTGGTTTGTGTTAGTACAGAGACTGAGTTAGTTCTGGTTTGTGTTAGTACAGAGTTAGTTCTGGTTTGGGTTAGTACAGAGACAGAGTTAGTTCTGGTTTGGGTTAGTACAGAGAAAGAGTTAGTTCTGGTTTAGGTTAATACAGAGACTGAGTTAGTTCTGGTTTGGGTTAGTACAGAGACAGAGTTAGTTCTGGTTTAGGTTAGTACAGAGACAGAGTTAGTTCTGGTTTAGGTTAGTACAGAGACAGAGTTAGTTCTGGTTTGGGTTAGTACAGAGACAGAGTTAGTTCTGGTTTAGGTTAGTACAGAGACAGAGTTAGTTCTGGTTTGGGTTAGTACAGAGACAGAGTTAGTTCTGGTTTGGGTTAATACAGAGACAGAGTTAGTTCTGGTTTGGGTTAGTACAGAGACTGAGTTAGTTCTGGTTTGGGTTAGTACAGTGACAGAGTTAGTTCTGGTGTAGGTTAATACAGAGACAGAGTTAGTTCTGGTTTAGGTTAGTACAGAGACAGAGTTAGTTCTGGTTTGTGTTAGTACAGAGACAGAGTTAGTTCTGGTTTGGGTTAGTACAGAGACTGAGTTAGTTCTGGTTTGTGTTAGTACAGAGTTAGTTCTGGTTTAGGTTAATACAGAGACAGAGTTAGTTCTGGTTTAGGTTAGTACAGAGACAGAGTTAGTTCTGGTTTGGGTTAGTACAGAGACAGAGTTAGTTCTGGTTTGGGTTAGTACAGTGACAGAGTTAGTTCTGGTTTAGGTTAGTACAGAGACAGAGTTCGTTCTGGTTTGGGTTAGTACTGAGACAGAGTTAGTTCTGGTTTGGGTTAGTACAGAGACAGAGTTAGTTTTGGTTTAGGTTAGTACAGAGACAGAGTTAGTTCTGGTTTGGGTTAGTACAGAGACAGAGTTAGTTCTGGTTTAGGTTAGTATAGAGACAGAGTTAGTTCTGGTTTAGGTTAGTACAGAGACAGAGTTAGTTTTGGTTTAGGTTAGTACAGAGACAGAGTTAGTTCTGGTTTGGGTTAGTACAGAGACAGAGTTAGTTCTGGTTTGGGTTAGTACAGAGACAGAGTTAGTTCTGGTTTGTGTTAGTACAGAGTTAGTTCTGGTTTGGGTTAGTACAGAGACTGAGTTAGTTCTGGTTTAGGTTAATACAGAGACAGAGTTAGTTTTGGTTTAGGTTAATACAGAGACAGAGTTAGTTCTGGTTTGTGTTAGTACAGAGTTAGTTCTGGTTTGTGTTAATACAGAGACTGAGTTAGTTCTGGTTTAGGTTAATACAGAGACAGAGTTAGTTTTGGTTTAGGTTAATACAGAGACAGAGTTAGTTCTGGTTTGTGTTAGTACAGAGACAGACTTACTTCTGGTTTAGGTTAATACAGAGACAGAGTTAGTTTTGGTTTGGGTTAATACAGAGACTGAGTTAGTTCTGGTTTAGGTTAGTACAGAGACAGAGTTAGTTCTGGTTTAGGTTAGTACAGAGTTAGTTCTGGTTTAGGTTAGTACAGAGACAGAGTTAGTTCTGGTTTGTGTTAGTACAGAGTTAGTTCTGGTTTGGGTTAGTACAGAGACAAAGTTAGTTCTGGTTTGTGTTAGTACAGAGACAGAGTTAGTTCTGGTTTAGGTTAGTACAGAGTTAGTTCTGGTTTTTGTTAGTACAGAGTTAGTTCTGGTTTGTGTTAGTACAGAGTTAGTTCTGGTTTGGGTTAGTACAGAGACAGAGTTAGTTCTGGTTTGTGTTAGTACAGAGACAGAGTTAGTTCTGGTTTGTGTTAGTACAGAGTTAGTTCTGGTTTGTGTTAGTACAGAGTTAGTTCTGGTTTAGGTTAGTACAGAGGCAGAGTTAGTTCTGGTTTGTGTTAGTACAGAGTTAGTTCTGGTTTGTGTTAGTACAGAGTTAGTTCTGGTTTGTGTTAGTACAGAGACAGAGTTAGTTCTGGTTTGTGTTAGTACAGAGACTGAGTTAGTTCTGGTTTGTGTTAGTACAGAGTTAGTCCTGGTTTGTGTTAGTACAGAGACTGAGTTAGTTCTGGTTTGTGTTAGTACAGAGTTAGTTCTGGTTTGTGTTAGTACAGAGTTAGTACTGGTTTAGGTTAGTACAGAGTTAGTTCTGGTTTGGGTTAGTACAGAGACAGAGTTAGTTCTGGTTTGGGTTAATACAGAGACAGAGTTAGTTCTGGTTTGGGTTAGTACAGAGACAGAGTTAGTTCTGGTTTGTGTTAGTACAGAGACAGAGTTAGTTCTGGTTTGGGTTAGTACAGAGACTGAGTTAGTTCTGGTTTAGGTTAATACAGAGACAGAGTTAGTTTTGGTTTGGGTTAATACAGAGACTGAGTTAGTTCTGGTTTAGGTTAGTACAGAGGCAGAGTTAGTTCTGGTTTGTGTTAGTACAGAGTTAGTTCTGGTTTAGGTTAGTACAGAGACAGAGTTAGTTCTGGATTGTGTTAGTACAGAATTAGTTCTGGTTTAGGTTAGTACAGAGACAGAGTTAGTTCTGGTTTGTGTTAGTACAGAGACAGAGTTAGTTCTGGTTTAGGTTAGCACAGAGACAGAGTTAGTTCTGGTTTGTGTTAGTACAGAGTTAGTTCTGGTTTGGGTTAGTACAGAGACAGAGTTAGTTCTGGTTTAGGTTAGTACAGAGTTAGTTCTGGTTTGTGTTAGTACAGAGACAGAGTTAGTTCTGGTTTGTGTTAGTACAGAGTTAGTTCTGGTTTGTGTTAGTAAAGAGTTAGTACTGGTTTAGGTTAGTACAGAGTTAGTTCAGGTTAGTACAGAGACAGAGTTAGTTCTGGTTTGTGTTAGTACAGAGTTAGTTCTGGTTTGTGTTAGTACAGAGTTAGTTCAGGTTTGTGTTCGTACAGAGACAGAGTTAGTTCTGGTTTGTGTTAGTACAGAGACTGAGTTAGTTCTGGTTTGTGTTAGTACAGAGTTAGTCCTGGTTTGTGTTAGTACAGAGACTGAGTTAGTTCTGGTTTGTGTTAGTACAGAGACAGAGTTAGTCCTGGTTTGTGTTAGTACAGAGTTAGTTCTGGTTTGTGTTAGTACAGAGTTAGTTCTGGTTTGTGTTAGTACAGAGACAGAGTTAGTTCTGGTTTGTGTTAGTACAGAGTTAGTTCTTGTTTAGGTTAGTACAGAGACTGAGTTAGTTCTGGTTTGTGTTAGTACAGTGACAAAGTTAGTTCTGGTTTGTGTTAGTACAGTGACAGAGTTAGTTCTGGTTTAGGTTAGTACAGAGACAGAGTTAGTTCTGGTTTAGGTTAGTACAGAGTTAGTTCTGGTTTGTGTTAGTACAGAGTTAGTTCTGGTTTAGGTTAGTACAGAGTTAGTTCTGGTTTGTGTTAGTACAGAGACAGAGTTAGTTCTGGTTTGTGTTAGTACAGAGTTAGTTCTGGTTTGTGTTAGTAAAGAGTTAGTACTGGTTTAGGTTAGTACAGAGTTAGTTCTGGTTTAGGTTAGTACAGAGACAGAGTTAGTTCTGGTTTGTGTTAGTACAGAGTTAGTTCTGGTTTGTGTTAGTACAGAGTTAGTTCAGGTTTGTGTTAGTACAGAGACAGAGTTAGTTCTGGTTTGTGTTAGTACAGAGACTGAGTTAGTTCTGGTTTGTGTTAGTACAGAGTTAGTCCTGGTTTGTGTTAGTACAGAGACTGAGTTAGTTCTGGTTTGTGTTAGTACAGAGTTAGTTCTGGTTTGTGTTAGTACAGAGACAGAGTTAGTTCTGGTTTGTGTTAGTACAGAGTTAGTTCTGGTTTGTGTTAGTACAGAGACAGAGTTAGTTCTGGTTTGTGTTAGTACAGAGACAGAGTTAGTTCTGATTTAGGTTAGTACAGAGACTGAGTTAGTTCTGGTTTGTGTTAGTACAGTGACAAAGTTAGTTCTGGTTTGTGTTAGTACAGTGACAGAGTTAGTTCTGGTTTAGGTTAGTACAGAGACAGAGTTAGTTCTGGTTTAGGTTAGTACAGAGTTAGTTCTGGTTTGTGTTAGTACAGAGACAGAGTTAGTTCTGGTTTGTGTTAGTACAGAGACAGAGTTAGTTCTGGTTTGTGTTAGTACAGAGTTAGTTCTGGTTTGTGTTAGTACAGAGACAGAGTTAGTTCTGGTTTGGGTTAATACAGAGACAGAGTTAGTTTTGGTTTGGGTTAATACAGAGAATGAGTTAGTTCTGGTTTAGGTTAGTACAGAGACAGAGTTAGTTCTGGTTTGTGTTAGTACAGAGTTAGTTCTGGTTTGTGTTAGTACAGAGACAGAGTTAGTTCTGGTTTGTGTTAGTACAGAGTTAGTTCTGGTTTGTGTTAGTACAGAGACAGAGTTAGTTCTGGTTTGTGTTAGTACAGAGACAGAGTTAGTTCTGGTTTGTGTTAGTACAGAGTTAGTTCTGGTTTGTGTTAGTACAGAGACAGAGTTAGTTCTGGTTTGGGTTAATACAGAGACAGAGTTAGTTTTGGTTTGGGTTAATACAGAGAATGAGTTAGTTCTGGTTTAGGTTAGTACAGAGACAGAGTTAGTTCTGGTTTGTGTTAGTACAGAGTTAGTTCTGGTTTAGGTTAGTACAGAGACAGAGTTAGTTCTGGTTTGTGTTAGTACAGAGTTAGTTCTGGTTTAGGTTAGTACAGAGACAGAGTTAGTTCTGGTTTGTGTTAGTACAGAGACAGAGTTAGTTCTGGTTTAGGTTAACACAGAGACAGAGTTAGTTCTGGTTTGTGTTAGTACAGAGTTAGTTCTGGTTTGGGTTAGTACAGAGACAGAGTTAGTTCTGGTTTAGGTTAGTACAGAGTTAGTTCTGGTTTGTGTTAGTACAGAGACAGAGTTAGTTCTGGTTTGTGTTAGTACAGAGTTAGTTCTGGTTTGTGTTAGTAAAGAGTTAGTACTGGTTTAGGTTAGTACAGAGTTAGTTCTGGTTTAGGTTAGTACAGAGACAGAGTTAGTTCTGGTTTGTGTTGGTACAGAGTTAGTTCTGGTTTGTGTTAGTACAGAGTTAGTTCAGGTTTGTGTTAGTACAGAGACAGAGTTAGTTCTGGTTTGTGTTAGTACAGAGACTGAGTTAGTTCTGGTTTGTGTTAGTACAGAGTTAGTCCTGGTTTGTGTTAGTACAGAGACTGAGTTAGTTCTGGTTTGTGTTAGTACAGAGACAGAGTTAGTCCTGGTTTGTGTTAGTACAGAGTTAGTTCTGGTTTGTGTTAGTACAGAGTTAGTTCTGGTTTGTGTTAGTACAGAGACAGAGTTAGTTCTGGTTTGTGTTAGTACAGAGTTAGTTCTGGTTTGTGTTAGTACAGAGACAGAGTTAGTTCTGGTTTGTTTTAGTACAGAGACAGAGTTAGTTCTGGTTTAGGTTAGTACAGAGACAGAGTTAGTTCTGGTTTAGGTTAGTACAGAGACTGAGTTAGTTCTGGTTTGTGTTAGTACAGTGACAAAGTTAGTTCTGGTTTGTGTTAGTACAGTGACAGAGTTAGTTCTGGTTTAGGTTAGTACAGAGACAGAGTTAGTTCTGGTTTGTGTTAGTACAGAGTTAGTTCAGGTTTGTGTTAGTACAGAGACAGAGTTAGTTCTGGTTTGTGTTAGTACAGAGACTGAGTTAGTTCTGGTTTGTGTTAGTACAGAGTTAGTCCTGGTTTGTGTTAGTACAGAGACTGAGTTAGTTCTGGTTTGTGTTAGTACAGAGACAGAGTTAGTCCTGGTTTGTGTTAGTACAGAGTTAGTTCTGGTTTGTGTTAGTACAGAGTTAGTTCTGGTTTGTGTTAGTACAGAGACAGAGTTAGTTCTGGTTTGTGTTAGTACAGAGTTAGTTCTTGTTTAGGTTAGTACAGAGACTGAGTTAGTTCTGGTTTGTGTTAGTACAGTGACAAAGTTAGTTCTGGTTTGTGTTAGTACAGTGACAGAGTTAGTTCTGGTTTAGGTTAGTACAGAGACAGAGTTAGTTCTGGTTTAGGTTAGTACAGAGTTAGTTCTGGTTTGTGTTAGTACAGAGTTAGTTCTGGTTTAGGTTAGTACAGAGTTAGTTCTGGTTTGTGTTAGTACAGAGACAGAGTTAGTTCTGGTTTGTGTTAGTACAGAGTTAGTTCTGGTTTGTGTTAGTAAAGAGTTAGTACTGGTTTAGGTTAGTACAGAGTTAGTTCTGGTTTAGGTTAGTACAGAGACAGAGTTAGTTCAGGTTTGTGTTAGTACAGAGACAGAGTTAGTTCTGGTTTGTGTTAGTACAGAGACTGAGTTAGTTCTGGTTTGTGTTAGTACAGAGTTAGTCCTGGTTTGTGTTAGTACAGAGACTGAGTTAGTTCTGGTTTGTGTTAGTACAGAGTTAGTTCTGGTTTGTGTTAGTACAGAGACAGAGTTAGTTCTGGTTTGTGTTAGTACAGAGTTAGTTCTGGTTTGTGTTAGTACAGAGACAGAGTTAGTTCTGGTTTGTGTTAGTACAGAGACAGAGTTAGTTCTGATTTAGGTTAGTACAGAGACTGAGTTAGTTCTGGTTTGTGTTAGTACAGTGACAAAGTTAGTTCTGGATTGTGTTAGTACAGTGACAGAGTTAGTTCTGGTTTAGGTTAGTACAGAGACAGAGTTAGTTCTGGTTTAGGTTAGTACAGAGTTAGTTCTGGTTTGTGTTAGTACAGAGACAGAGTTAGTTCTGGTTTGTGTTAGTACAGAGACAGAGTTAGTTCTGGTTTGTGTTAGTACAGAGTTAGTTCTGGTTTGTGTTAGTACAGAGACAGAGTTAGTTCTGGTTTGGGTTAATACAGAGACAGAGTTAGTTTTGGTTTGGGTTAATACAGAGAATGAGTTAGTTCTGGTTTAGGTTAGTACAGAGACAGAGTTAGTTCTGGTTTGTGTTAGTACAGAGTTAGTTCTGGTTTGTGTTAGTACAGAGACAGAGTTAGTTCTGGTTTGTGTTAGTACAGAGTTAGTTCTGGTTTGTGTTAGTACAGAGACTGAGTTAGTTCTGGTTTAGGTTAATACAGAGACAGAGTTAGTTTTGGTTTGGGTTAATACAGAGACAGAGTTAGTTCTGGTTTAGGTTAGTACAGAGTTAGTTCTGGTTTTTGTTAGTACAGAGTTAGTTCTGGTTTGTGTTAGTACAGAGTTAGTTCTGGTTTGGGTTAGTACAGAGACAGAGTTAGTTCTGGTTTAGGTTAGTACAGAGACAGAGTTAGTTCTGGTTTAGGTTAATACAGAGACAGAGTTAGTTCTGGTTTAGGTTAATACAGAGACAGAGTTAGTTCTGGTTTGGGTTAATACAGAGACTGAGTTAGTTCTGGTTTAGGTTAGTACAGAGACAGAGTTAGTTCTGGTTTGTGTTAGTACAGAGACAGAGTTAGTTCTGGTTTAGGTTAGCACAGAGACAGAGTTAGTTCTGGTTTAGGTTAGTACAGAGACAGAGTTAGTTCTGGTTTGTGTTAGTACAGAGTTAGTTCTGGTTTAGGTTAGTACAGAGACAGAGTTAGTTCTGGTTTGTGTTAGTACATAGTTAGTTCTGGTTTGTGTTAGTACAGAGACAGAGTTAGTTCTGGTTTGTGTTAGTACAGAGTTAGTTCTGGTTTGGGTTAGTACAGAGACAGAGTTAGTTCTGGTTTGTGTTAGTACAGAGACAGAGTTAGTTCTGGTTTGTGTTAGTACAGAGACAGAGTTAGTTCTGATTTAGGTTAGTACAGAGACTGAGTTAGTTCTGGTTTGTGTTAGTACAGTGACAAAGTTAGTTCTGGTTTGTGTTAGTACAGTGACAGAGTTAGTTCTGGTTTAGGTTAGTACAGAGACAGAGTTAGTTCTGGTTTAGGTTAGTACAGAGTTAGTTCTGGTTTGTGTTAGTACAGAGACAGAGTTAGTTCTGGTTTGTGTTAGTACAGAGACAGAGTTAGTTCTGGTTTGTGTTAGTACAGAGTTAGTTCTGGTTTGTGTTAGTACAGAGACAGAGTTAGTTCTGGTTTGGGTTAATACAGAGACAGAGTTAGTTTTGGTTTGGGTTAATACAGAGAATGAGTTAGTTCTGGTTTAGGTTAGTACAGAGACAGAGTTAGTTCTGGTTTGTGTTAGTACAGAGTTAGTTCTGGTTTGTGTTAGTACAGAGACAGAGTTAGTTCTGGTTTGTGTTAGTACAGAGTTAGTTCTGGTTTGTGTTAGTACAGAGACTGAGTTAGTTCTGGTTTAGGTTAATACAGAGACAGAGTTAGTTTTGGTTTGGGTTAATACAGAGACAGAGTTAGTTCTGGTTTAGGTTAGTACAGAGTTAGTTCTGGTTTTTGTTAGTACAGAGTTAGTTCTGGTTTGTGTTAGTACAGAGTTAGTTCTGGTTTGGGTTAGTACAGAGACAGAGTTAGTTCTGGTTTAGGTTAGTACAGAGACAGAGTTAGTTCTGGTTTAGGTTAATACAGAGACAGAGTTAGTTCTGGTTTAGGTTAATACAGAGACAGAGTTAGTTCTGGTTTGGGTTAATACAGAGACAGAGTTAGTTCTGGTTTGGGTTAGTACAGAGACTGAGTTAGTTCTGGTTTAGGTTAATACAGAGACAGAGTTAGTTTTGGTTTGGGTTAATACAGAGACTGAGTTAGTTCTGGTTTAGGTTAGTACAGAGACAGAGTTAGTTCTGGTTTAGGTTAGCACAGAGACAGAGTTAGTTCTGGTTTAGGTTAGTACAGAGACAGAGTTAGTTCTGGTTTGTGTTAGTACAGAGTTAGTTCTGGTTTAGGTTAGTACAGAGTTAGTTCTGGTTTAGGTTAGTACAGAGACAGAGTTAGTTCTGGTTTGTGTTAGTACATAGTTAGTTCTGGTTTGTGTTAGTACAGAGACAGAGTTAGTTCTGGTTTGTGTTAGTACAGAGTTAGTTCTGGTTTGGGTTAGTACAGAGACAGAGTTAGTTCTGGTTTGTGTTAGTACAGAGACAGAGTTAGTTCTGGTTTGTGTTAGTACAGAGTTAGTTCTGGTTTGGGTTAGTACAGAGACAAAGTTAGTTCTGGTTTGTGTTAGTACAGAGACAGAGTTAGTTCTGGTTTAGGTTAGTACAGAGTTAGTTCTGGTTTTTGTTAGTACAGAGTTAGTTCTGGTTTGTGTTAGTACAGAGTTAGTTCTGGTTTGGGTTAGTACAGAGACAGAGTTAGTTCTGGTTTGTGTTAGTACAGAGACAGAGTTAGTTCTGGTTTGTGTTAGTACAGAGTTAGTTCTGGTTTGTGTTAGTACAGAGTTAGTTCTGGTTTAGGTTAGTACAGAGGCAGAGTTAGTTCTGGTTTGTGTTAGTACAGAGTTAGTTCTGGTTTGTGTTAGTACAGAGTTAGTTCTGGTTTGTGTTAGTACAGAGACAGAGTTAGTTCTGGTTTGTGTTAGTACAGAGACTGAGTTAGTTCTGGTTTGTGTTAGTACAGAGTTAGTCCTGGTTTGTGTTAGTACAGAGACTGAGTTAGTTCTGGTTTGTGTTAGTACAGAGTTAGTTCTGGTTTGTGTTAGTACAGAGTTAGTACTGGTTTAGGTTAGTACAGAGTTAGTTCTGGTTTGGGTTAGTACAGAGACAGAGTTAGTTCTGGTGTGGGTTAATACAGAGACAGAGTTAGTTCTGGTTTGGGTTAGTACAGAGACAGAGTTAGTTCTGGTTTGTGTTAGTACAGAGACAGAGTTAGTTCTGGTTTGGGTTAGTACAGAGACTGAGTTAGTTCTGGTTTAGGTTAATACAGAGACAGAGTTAGTTTTGGTTTGGGTTAATACAGAGACTGAGTTAGTTCTGGTTTAGGTTAGTACAGAGGCAGAGTTAGTTCTGGTTTGTGTTAGTACAGAGTTAGTTCTGGTTTAGGTTAGTACAGAGACAGAGTTAGTTCTGGATTGTGTTAGTACAGAATTAGTTCTGGTTTAGGTTAGTACAGAGACAGAGTTAGTTCTGGTTTGTGTTAGTACAGAGACAGAGTTAGTTCTGGTTTAGGTTAGCACAGAGACAGAGTTAGTTCTGGTTTGTGTTAGTACAGAGTTAGTTCTGGTTTGGGTTAGTACAGAGACAGAGTTAGTTCTGGTTTAGGTTAGTACAGAGTTAGTTCTGGTTTGTGTTAGTACAGAGACAGAGTTAGTTCTGGTTTGTGTTAGTACAGAGTTAGTTCTGGTTTGTGTTAGTAAAGAGTTAGTACTGGTTTAGGTTAGTACAGAGTTAGTTCAGGTTAGTACAGAGACAGAGTTAGTTCTGGTTTGTGTTAGTACAGAGTTAGTTCTGGTTTGTGTTAGTACAGAGTTAGTTCAGGTTTGTGTTCGTACAGAGACAGAGTTAGTTCTGGTTTGTGTTAGTACAGAGACTGAGTTAGTTCTGGTTTGTGTTAGTACAGAGTTAGTCCTGGTTTGTGTTAGTACAGAGACTGAGTTAGTTCTGGTTTGTGTTAGTACAGAGACAGAGTTAGTCCTGGTTTGTGTTAGTACAGAGTTAGTTCTGGTTTGTGTTAGTACAGAGTTAGTTCTGGTTTGTGTTAGTACAGAGACAGAGTTAGTTCTGGTTTGTGTTAGTACAGAGTTAGTTCTTGTTTAGGTTAGTACAGAGACTGAGTTAGTTCTGGTTTGTGTTAGTACAGTGACAAAGTTAGTTCTGGTTTGTGTTAGTACAGTGACAGAGTTAGTTCTGGTTTAGGTTAGTACAGAGACAGAGTTAGTTCTGGTTTAGGTTAGTACAGAGTTAGTTCTGGTTTGTGTTAGTACAGAGTTAGTTCTGGTTTAGGTTAGTACAGAGTTAGTTCTGGTTTGTGTTAGTACAGAGACAGAGTTAGTTCTGGTTTGTGTTAGTACAGAGTTAGTTCTGGTTTGTGTTAGTAAAGAGTTAGTACTGGTTTAGGTTAGTACAGAGTTAGTTCTGGTTTAGGTTAGTACAGAGACAGAGTTAGTTCTGGTTTGTGTTAGTACAGAGTTAGTTCTGGTTTGTGTTAGTACAGAGTTAGTTCAGGTTTGTGTTAGTACAGAGACAGAGTTAGTTCTGGTTTGTGTTAGTACAGAGACTGAGTTAGTTCTGGTTTGTGTTAGTACAGAGTTAGTCCTGGTTTGTGTTAGTACAGAGACTGAGTTAGTTCTGGTTTGTGTTAGTACAGAGTTAGTTCTGGTTTGTGTTAGTACAGAGACAGAGTTAGTTCTGGTTTGTGTTAGTACAGAGTTAGTTCTGGTTTGTGTTAGTACAGAGACAGAGTTAGTTCTGGTTTGTGTTAGTACAGAGACAGAGTTAGTTCTGATTTAGGTTAGTACAGAGACTGAGTTAGTTCTGGTTTGTGTTAGTACAGTGACAAAGTTAGTTCTGGTTTGTGTTAGTACAGTGACAGAGTTAGTTCTGGTTTAGGTTAGTACAGAGACAGAGTTAGTTCTGGTTTAGGTTAGTACAGAGTTAGTTCTGGTTTGTGTTAGTACAGAGACAGAGTTAGTTCTGGTTTGTGTTAGTACAGAGACAGAGTTAGTTCTGGTTTGTGTTAGTACAGAGTTAGTTCTGGTTTGTGTTAGTACAGAGACAGAGTTAGTTCTGGTTTGGGTTAATACAGAGACAGAGTTAGTTTTGGTTTGGGTTAATACAGAGAATGAGTTAGTTCTGGTTTAGGTTAGTACAGAGACAGAGTTAGTTCTGGTTTGTGTTAGTACAGAGTTAGTTCTGGTTTGTGTTAGTACAGAGACAGAGTTAGTTCTGGTTTGTGTTAGTACAGAGTTAGTTCTGGTTTGTGTTAGTACAGAGACAGAGTTAGTTCTGGTTTGTGTTAGTACAGAGACAGAGTTAGTTCTGGTTTGTGTTAGTCCAGAGTTAGTTCTGGTTTGTGTTAGTACAGAGACAGAGTTAGTTCTGGTTTGGGTTAATACAGAGACAGAGTTAGTTTTGGTTTGGGTTAATACAGAGAATGAGTTAGTTCTGGTTTAGGTTAGTACAGAGACAGAGTTAGTTCTGGTTTGTGTTAGTACAGAGTTAGTTCTGGTTTAGGTTAGTACAGAGACAGAGTTAGTTCTGGTTTGTGTTAGTACAGAGTTAGTTCTGGTTTAGGTTAGTACAGAGACAGAGTTAGTTCTGGTTTGTGTTAGTACAGAGACAGAGTTAGTTCTGGTTTAGGTTAACACAGAGACAGAGTTAGTTCTGGTTTGTGTTAGTACAGAGTTAGTTCTGGTTTGGGTTAGTACAGAGACAGAGTTAGTTCTGGTTTAGGTTAGTACAGAGTTAGTTCTGGTTTGTGTTAGTACAGAGACAGAGTTAGTTCTGGTTTGTGTTAGTACAGAGTTAGTTCTGGTTTGTGTTAGTAAAGAGTTAGTACTGGTTTAGGTTAGTACAGAGTTAGTTCTGGTTTAGGTTAGTACAGAGACAGAGTTAGTTCTGGTTTGTGTTGGTACAGAGTTAGTTCTGGTTTGTGTTAGTACAGAGTTAGTTCAGGTTTGTGTTAGTACAGAGACAGAGTTAGTTCTGGTTTGTGTTAGTACAGAGACTGAGTTAGTTCTGGTTTGTGTTAGTACAGAGTTAGTCCTGGTTTGTGTTAGTACAGAGACTGAGTTAGTTCTGGTTTGTGTTAGTACAGAGACAGAGTTAGTCCTGGTTTGTGTTAGTACAGAGTTAGTTCTGGTTTGTGTTAGTACAGAGTTAGTTCTGGTTTGTGTTAGTACAGAGACAGAGTTAGTTCTGGTTTGTGTTAGTACAGAGTTAGTTCTGGTTTGTGTTAGTACAGAGACAGAGTTAGTTCTGGTTTGTTTTAGTACAGAGACAGAGTTAGTTCTGGTTTAGGTTAGTACAGAGACAGAGTTAGTTCTGGTTTAGGTTAGTACAGAGACTGAGTTAGTTCTGGTTTGTGTTAGTACAGTGACAAAGTTAGTTCTGGTTTGTGTTAGTACAGTGACAGAGTTAGTTCTGGTTTAGGTTAGTACAGAGACAGAGTTAGTTCTGGTTTGTGTTAGTACAGAGTTAGTTCTGGTTTGTGTTAGTACAGAGTTAGTTCTGGTTTGTGTTAGTACAGAGACAGAGTTAGTTCTGGTTTGTGTTAGTACAGAGTTAGTTCTGGTTTGTGTTAGTACAGAGTTAGTTCTGGTTTGTGTTAGTACAGAGACAGAGTTAGTTCTGGTTTGTGTTAGTACAGAGTTAGTTCTGGTTTGTGTTAGTACAGAGCTAGTTCTGGTTTGTGTTAGTACAGAGTTAGTTCTGGTTTGTGTTAGTACAGAGTTAGTTCTGGTTTGTGTTAGTACAGAGACAGAGTTAGTTCTGGTTTGTGTTAGTACAGAGCTAGTTCTGGTTTGTGTTAGTACAGAGTTAGTTCTGGTTTGTGTTAGTACAGAGACAGAGGCCGGCGCTTGTTAAGCGTTACTACTGTACTTTAGGCTCTTCTATCTTTAGAGAGTTTCAGGTTCTAAGTCAATAAACAGGAGAAGAAGAACTAACGGGTGAAACGAGGAGTGCGCCACTAGACTGAGAAGGACACCCTGAAGACCTAACTTGGTTTTTGTTATTCACCCGTCCGATCTCCCTCATGCTAACACGGTTGGGATAACGAGGGGGTGTACAGAGGATATGAGGATAAGGGGATATGGAGTGTTTAGAGTGCAGCTGGTGCTACATCTGGATGATACAGTGATGCAATCAAGGTGCAGCAGATGACTAACATCCATAAAGATGATATAGATGAAGAGGTTATAAGGTAAGAAGGGGTACTGATGGTCAGTCCTCCAACAGTATTCGGCAGAACAGGTGGGCTGTTATTACCTCAGAAAGAAGGAGAAAAGAAAAGAAAAAGAAAAGAAAAGAAAAACAAGGTTAGTTCTGGTTTGGAATAATATAGTGGACGAGAGGCATAGCTCAGTCACCAAAAGCTAAACTGAACAAGTATGTTTTTAGTCTGGACTGTGTTAGAGTCCCGAACATTAACTGGAAGATTATTCCTCAGTTTGGAGGCTTTGTAGGAAAAAGCTCTTCCCCTCATTGTAGTCTTCTGAATTTTAGGAACTATTAGAAAACCAGCATCCTGTGATCTGAGTGAACGTGGCGGTTCATAATAGGAGATTAGATCTTGCAGGTACTCCGGTTGAGACCGTGCAGGGTTTTATACGTCAGTAATAGAATTTTATAGTCGATACGGAATTTAACAGGAAGTCAGTGTAGCTGATAAAACTGGACTGATGATGGAAGGTTCTGGTTTTAGTTAGTACTCTAGCTGCAGCGTTCTGAACTAACTGGAGTTTATTCAGGTTCCTGCTGGAGCATCCTGACAATAATGCAGTACAGTAATCTAGCCTTGAGGTTATAAAGGCATGTATCAACTTTTCAGCATCAGACACAGAAAACACATTTCTTAACTTTGAAATGTTTCGTAGGTGAAGAAACGCTGTTCTTGTAATATTTACCTACGTGTTGATTAAATGTCAGATCTGAGTCAATTGTTACACCAAGATTTTTGGCTACTGAACCAGGAACTACAGAGAAATCAGCAAGATTTAACATTAAATCTGAACATTTAGTCCGAGCAGCCTTTGGGTCGAGGAGAACTTCCGTTTTATCTGGGTTTAAAAGAAGGAAATTCTGTAGCATCCAAAGTCTAATATCTCTTACACAATCTTCTATCTTATCTAATCTGGATTTATCATCTGGTCTGATATGTACAGTTGTGTATCATCAGCATAACAGTGGAAACTAATTCCGTGTCTATTTATAACTGAGCCTAATGGTAGCATATATAGTGTAAATAACAGACACACACACAGTAGTAACTGTAGTAACTGAGGGTTTGTGTTGTGTTATTTTTTTAAACTGTTAGTGTAAATATTTTGTTACTTTTGTTTAAATTAAGTCTTGATCAGCTTTTTTAAAGTCGATTCCCATCGTCGATCACCTTCAGCACGATTAGCCGATAGCCAATACCGATCAAGGGTGGGGTATACGCCACAGCAGGGCTACATGTAGTTATTAGCATAAGCTAGTCATGAAACATGGTCTAAACTGGTTTATTACCATTTTTAACGAGCTCATATGAAACAGTATAATATTTTTCACTAAATTAACAGAAAATAAACTAAAAAAGCTAATTAAATAAATAAAGTAAAAACTGCAGTCATTAAACTCAGACTCTATTTTAAACTAAATCTGTAATCATTAAATGTAGAATATTGAATTACTGCTGCTGTTCTGTTCGTACCGGTCAGATCTGGTCTGTACTGGTTTCTGGGTTATTAGTTTTGTGCTAGCTGCGCGTGCTAGCTCTGCTGTTTACTGATACTCACTGTATTCAGTGGTGTACTATTAAGTACTATTAAGTACAGTATCAGATTAGTATGTTAAATGTCTTTGGTTCCAACAAGACACGCTGATTTTACTAATTTTAAAATATGCCACTGCTTTAGTCAGTCTGTGGAAAATGAAAGGGTGTGTATTTCCACCTAGTGGTTCAGATAGGAATTGCAGGGAGCTGGCCGGAGGGCTCCTCTTACTGGATGAAAGGCTAGCTGTAAATACAGAAATTAAGCTTATTTGTTTAATGCCATCGATCGGCTCTCGGAATCGGCTAAATTGGAGATATATCGGCCGATCGCCCACCACTTAAAAACTTAAAATCGCCGATACCAATACATAGCCGATCGATCCTTCCATCTCTACTTTTTGCTATTTAATTTCGTTAACCAATCCTCTTTTTGACAGGCATTGTTTTTTTTTTAGAAACTAGATCCTCTTCGATAGCTTATTTCGTGTCTTTATTGGTCTCCAGGCTGTCACTGCCTGCGTTTGCGGGTGAAGCGGTGTGGAGGAGTGAGTTTTGTGAGGGAGAGAGGTGCGGCAGTGTTGAGACAAACTGGGAGAAAAGAATGGCGAACTGGAGGATCTACATGTATAATTGCAACGCAACAATATAAAGGTTATTGTCTCATCTTATATCCCATATAAAAATATGTCAATATTTCTTTGAAACTCTATGTATCGCCCAGCCCAGCCTAGCATTGCTAGCTGAACTGATTGTCTAAAGAGCTAATGTAAAGGTGTAGAATCATAAAACACAAATAAATCTCCAGCATATCCAACATAAACAACTCAAACCTGTAGAAAAACACATTTAATTTAATAAACGTCCTTAAGTGTAACCTACGTTTGCTGAGTCGAAGCTCTGCTGCGGGTGTCCAAGGTAAACACAAAAAAGATATATAAATTAAGTAAGTAGTTATGTTAAAGATAAAAAAATTAAAAGCAAGAAATTAAAACGTGAACAGTTTATAGATAATTAAAAAATGTATTGTCTCCCATTGTATTGTATTGTATTGTATTGTACTGTACTGTACTGTGTTGTGTTGTACTGTACTGTGTTGTGTTGTGTTGTATTGTACTGTACTGTGTTGTGTTGTATTGTATTGTGTTGTATTGTATTGTATTGTACTGTGCTGTGCTGTGCTGTATTGTATTGTACAGTGTTGTGTTGTGTTGTGTATTGTATTGTATTGTACTGTGTTGTGTTGTGTTGTGTTGTGTTGTATTGTACTGTGTTGTGTTGTATTGTATTGTATTGTACTGTGTTGTGTTGTGTTGTGTTGTGTTGTGTTGTACTGTACTGTGTTGTGTTGTATTGTATTGTATTGTATTGTATTGTGCTGTGTTGTGTTGTGTTGTATTGTATTGTATTGTATTGTATTGTACTGTGCTGTGCTGTGCTGTATTGTATTGTACAGTGTTGTGTTGTGTTGTGTATTGTATTGTATTGTACTGTGTTGTGTTGTGTTGTATTGTACTGTGTTGTGTTGTATTGTATTGTACTGTGTTGTGTTGTACTGTACTGTGTTGTGTTGTGTTGTATTGTATTGTGTTGTGTTGTGTTGTGTTGTATTGTATTGTATTGTATTGTATTGTGCTGTGCTGTGCTGTGCTGTGCTGTGCTGTATTGTATTGTATTGTATTGTGCTGTGCTGTGCTGTGCTGTATTGTATTGTATTGTATTGTATTGTATTGTGCTGTGTTGTGCTGTGCTGTGCTGTGTTGTATTGTATTGTATTGTATTGTATTGTACTGTGTTGTATTGTATTGTATTGTATTGTATTGTATTGTTTTGTATTGTGCTGTGTTGTGTTGTGTTGTGTTGTATTGTATGGTAATATGCAACAGTGAGTTAGTGGAAAGATAAGTTACCAAAAGGTCCAAGTAAAATATTGTAATATCTAATAACAAGGCGGAATAAGAATGCATTTATATGATATAATGTTCATCAATCCATTCTGATAGATATAAGTATTGATATGCTATGCTAGCGAGCGAGCTAATAGTATAGCTTACATAAGCATATTTTATTTCAAGCATCAGCATTATAAAGTATTTCATGTTTATACGTTCAGTATAATACACGTATACGTGTGTGTATATATTCCATTTTTATTTTTTAAAATAAGTTCTCCTATCGTACTTCTAGTTTAAGCTAATGTGATTAGCTAACAGCTTCGTTTGTGCGCGTACAGAAGTGAAGCTAAAATGGCGGCTGTAGTTTTCTCCGTTCTGTATTGAATGGAAGGAATGGGACTCGGAAGAACAAAGAAACTACACTTCCCATAATTCCTCCTTTCCCGCCACGAACGAGCTCGAGGAGAGCTGCAATCGAGAAGTACCTGTGTGAGGTAAGTTAAGCAGATTAAAAAAACAATCCGTAACTTAAATATATGACTTTTCTCGCAAAGATAAGGTTTTATGTTCGCACTCGACTTGAATTCTGTGTTATTTTAAACAGCCACAACATTTCAGGAGCTCATAAGTCGTTAGCTAGTTAGCTTGATGCTAACCTGTTCGAAAACCGACTGTTTGGTAACGTAAAGCTTTTTCAGTGATATTCCGCTTCACAGAGAGAGAGAGAGAGAGAGAGAGAGAGAAAGTGAGATAAATACAGAGAGAAAGTGAGAGATAGATACAGAGAGAGAAAGTGAGATAGATACAGAGAGAGAGAGATACAGAGAGAGAGAAAGTGAGATACATACAGAGAGAGAAATTGAGAGATAGATACAGAGAGTGAGAAAGTGAGAGATAGATACAGAGAGTGAGTAAGTGAGAGATAGATACAGAGAGTGAGAAAGTGAGAGATACATACAGAGAGAGAAAGTGAGAGATAGATACAGAGAGAGAGAGAGTGAGAGATAGATACAGAGAGAGAGAGAGTGAGAGATAGATACAGAGAGAGAGAGAGTGAGAGATAGATACAGAGAGAGAGAGAGTGAGAGATAGATACAGAGAGAGAGAGAGTGAGAGATAGATACAGAGAGAGAGAGAGTGAGAGATAGATACAGAGAGAGAGAAAGTGAGAGATAGATACAGAGAGAGAGAGAGAGATACAGAGAGAGAAAGTAAGAGAGAGATACAGAGAGAGAGAAAGTGAGAGAGAGATACAGAGAGAGAGAAAGTGAGATAGATACACAGAGAGAGAAAGTGAGAGAGAGATACAGAGAGAGAAAGTGAGAGAGAGATACAGAGAGAGAAAGTGAGAGATAGATACAGAGAGAGAGAAAGTGAGAGATAGATACACAGAGAGAGAGAAAGTGAGATAGATACACAGAGAGAGAGAAAGTGAGAGATAGATACACAGAGAGAGAGAAAGTGAGAGATAGATACACAGAGAGAGAGAAAGTGAGAGATAGATACACAGAGAGAGAGAAAGAGAGAGATAGATACAGAGAAAGAAAGTGGAGGACATTTGCTTGGTTTTGTGTAAAGGGTTTAAAAGGCCTTGTGTTCTGTATGTGCGTAGTGGAGAGATGGAGAAGGAGGGAGAGAGAGAGTCTGGTTATCGGTTATCTATTAATTCGAATAATCAAATAAATAAAAGGAATGACAGTTTACTATGTGCGTGTGTTAAGAGAAAGAAAGACAGATAGAGAGAGAGAGAGAGAAAACAGCAGTTGTGGAACTAAACTGAATGACAGATGACAGCAAGGTGGGGCTGAAGTATTTGGTAAAATATCTGATTGCAGTTGATCTGACAAAGATTGTGGCTGTGTCTCAAACCCTAGTGAGTGTGTAAGTAGGCTGTCTAGGTAGTGAGTGTGTAAGTAGGCTGTCTAGGTAGTGAGTGTGTAAGTAGGCTGTCTAGGTAGTGAGTGTGAAAGTAGGCTGTCTAGGTAGTGAGTGTGTAAGTAGGCTGTCTAGGTAGTGAGTGTATAAGTAGGCTGTCTAGGTAGTGAGTGTGTAAGTAGGCTGTCTAGGTAGTGAGTGTGTAAGTAGGCTGTCTAGGTAGTGAGTGTGTAAGTAGGCTGTCTAGGTAGTGAGTGTGTAAGTAGGCTGTCTAGGTAGTAAGTGTGTAAGTAGGCTGTCTAGGTAGTGAGTGTGTAAGTAGGCTGTCTAGGTAGTGAGTGTGTAAGTAGGCTGTCTAGGTAGTGAGTGTGTAAGTAGGCTGTCTAGGTAGTAAGTGTGTAAGTAGGCTGTCTAGGTAGTGAGTGTGTAAGTAGGCTGTCTAGGTAGTAAGTGTGTAAGTAGGCTGTCTAGGTAGTGAGTGTGTAAGTAGGCTGTCTAGGTAGTGAGTGTGTAAGTAGGCTGTCTAGGTAGTGAGTGTGTAAGTATCAGTGTTCTCTCCTCATAAAACAGATTACTGAGACGCTCTAGTTAGAGAGAGACTGCGTCACGGCTTGTTCCCGTCAACTGCACGCGACCAGTAGTTTAGCTGGTTGCTAAGCTACGGCCCAGCATCCAAAACAATAGCCAGAGGCTTAAAAATCTGCTAGCATAAATGCTAATATCTGGAGTATAAAGTGTAAATGGTGAAGGACTCGTTACAGAGTTGATAATAAAATACTGTTTTGTGTGATTATATGACCAGAAACTCATTAAAACTCCAGAGAATCAAAAAAACCACTTCACTGCTCCTAGATTAGCCTGCATTGCATTATGGGATTGTCTTAGCGGCTGAGGAAGAGTTCAATGCTTCTTAAAATCAGGCCAAAATAAGGTTCCTCAGTAGACAGCATGTTTAAGGTATGTAAGAATTGGGACAGTCTACATGTCGGGAGCGCATACTATGACGTACAATACTGCCTATGTTGGAGCTCAGTAGGATTTGAGACAGACCCTGTATCTACTATTCCATCTGATTCGATTTCAGTAAATGAAAGGCTTGTGTTGTGGCCAAAAGACCAGGACATCTATTTTTGAAAGTAGTGCCTATCTGCCAGTTAATTGTGATTGTGTTGTCCTGTACACAGTATACACAACCTATCCTGAGTAGTCTGACTCATAGAGGAGGTTCAGAAGTTCTGTATTAGGTTCAATTCCTGCACTTATACCTTCGTAAGACATCATGTAGGTTATGATTATTACTGTAACTCTATGTGATCTGAAAATCAGTTAATCTTTCAGGTGTACTATAAGGCCCACTGCCTTGCAATATGTGCATGTTTGTGTATGTTTAGTTTTAGAGAGAGAAAGACAGTTTTGGAGAGAGAGACAGCGAGACGTGTGGAGAGAGAGAAGAGGCACTGATCTATTTTTGAGCTTTAAATATAAGGAATGCAAATTAACACGATTAGGTCTACACTTACAGAAAATAAATGAATTAAGCATTGTTTTTGTTATGGTTAGAACTCTTTTCCTTGCACTGGCCTATTAGCAAGACCTGTAAACTGTTACTGGTTTAATCTTGTCTTAGGGGTCGGTCATTCCATTTAAATTCTTTTCAAAATCATTTTTTTATGATTTCATATGAAACAAGCTGGATGTGTTTTCATATCTCACTAGCAGAAAGTAGTATTGGAAGTATTAGTATTGTTACTTGTTCTTGACCATACATATGTTTTTGCTGTTCCATTTGGCTTTGTCTTCAGTATGAATTGTCAACCTTCTGCTTCAGATACTCCCAGTTGCAGGAGGAGAAGATAAAATGAGACGGAGGAGGGTGAATTCACCAGTGCCGCTGACAAAATAAATTAATAAACTCTTATAAAGGTAGGTGGTGTATCCTTTCTTGTAGTGAAGTATTCAAGCAGCAGTAAGAAGCACCAGTTCTGTATTGTTGTGGTTTTGCCTGCATATTTGCAAAGAAAATAATTTCTCTTGCCAAATGTTAGCTGTTTTGGGGCCATGCAACTACAATACCAACCATCCAGCTGTCCATAACACAAGTGTGTATAGCAGTAGACAAGTTGTTTGTACCAGTGAAATGCAGGTGAAACCCAGCTTAGTAGTGTTTGTAAAATGTGGTTATCTGCTGCTAAACATTACTGTATATTTTTGATACGCTAAATGGAATGTTTTTGTTTTAATATTATTATTCACATTTGAATTGGCCTCTACCTGGTGCAGTTCTCTTTTCATTTGCATGAAGTTAAAAACCCTTTTCATCTATTTTGCCCGATTGCCACTCCCACAGTCCTCTGTGCTGAAGCTGGTTTATGTAATATTGTGTACACTAAATTTAATGGTTGTGTATTAATTTAATTAGAAACAAAGACAAATTGCCGCACTGATATGATACATTAAAACAGCAAGTCCGCTGTCTTTATTTTACTTCTTTGACAGGTCGTGGTGTTTCGTGGTGGTTCTTTGGATGAAAGAGATTTTATAGAGATGAACTGATAGACTTCCTTGAATCAGAGAGAAGGAAAGAAGGTCTCCCAAATGACTGTATTTATGTTTGACTTCTTTTGGCAGAGTACACTGTGGTGGTAAGTTTCAGAGATTACAATAATCGTATGAAATGAAATAATTTTATAGCATTAGCTATACTAGAGTATAGTCTGGATTTCAGTAGGGGAGGGCGATAAGACCTTGAAATAATATAAAAATATTTTGGGATATTTTTGTGGCGACAATATTAACCAATTAACTGAAGAAAGCTTGTGGCACTGATACGTATATGCAGTAATCTAGTTCAAACATAAAATATAATAAATGTGTTTTTGTTTTTTTGTTTTTTTAAGCTTTGATGCAACAAAAGAGGATGACAGTTTTGGTCAACTAGTGAACGATGAGCACAAGGACCCCAACTGTAAAATCAAAAAAGATCATTGTCGAGGGAAAACGGCATCTCTGCCTTTGTGCGATGAGAGATATATAATGCCTGGAGAGAAAATAACCTACGACTACGGAGGAAGTGACTGGACTTGGAGGAGAAAGGTTTGTAAGATTTAGATTTTTGATTGATTTAGCTAAGCATTGTGATTGTGTCTTATTTTAAAACCATGCCTTTTGAGAATGAAAAAGGTTTCAGGGTGCTTATCAGCATTTGAACAAAAGCTAACCCTTAAAAGCCCTTGCATTGTTTATTGCTGTCCTTGACATTTAGTAGAAGTTACATTTGTTAGAGATTAATTTAGATAAAGGCTTATAGGCTGAATTACATTTTTATTAGGTTTTTAATGGAATCTTAGTGGAAACTTTTCAGTTGAGGTCATAAACATTAATCAGCCACACTATTAATGCTATTAAAATATTACCTGTTTAGTGTGATTGTTTTTAGTAAGATAATCTCAGTTATTCTAAAGTTTTTAGTTTACAACTATTAGACAGGTGAATGACATTATTAGTGTGGCTTTTTTTCGGTGTAGGTACTGGTTCAGTTTTAAATGTTTAACTGTGATATTTCAAATCTCTGCAGCCAGCATGTAATGACACTGCTAACATGAAGTTTCAAGGTTATTTCTCATTTGCACATGATGTTAGGACATAACATGCATTGAAATGTTTGGGGTGAGGCTCAGATAATAACTCTACAGCAGGGGAGCATTATATATATATATGTAGTAAAAACAGTGCAAACATACAATAAATAGACAATAATGAAGTAAAAAATAAGCTAGAATATATACATTTAGTAAGGTTATCTAAGAATATTAATCTATTTAAAGTGACTTAGTGATATTGTCTATAACATCGATATCAGAATAAATAAAATAATAATATAATATAATATAATATAATATAGCAGTGGCCGAGTGAACGGTATTGGGGTCTTTCAGCTTCACGGTTTGTTCAGAAGCCTGACAGCCTGTGGGTAGAAGCTGTTCAGTAGCTGGGCTGTTCTGGCTTGGATGCTGTGGAATCAGGACAGTGTTGAAAAAAAGCTACTCAGTTTCAGGTCATGTGACCAACACTGGAGTTTCCACTTCTGAGTTAAAGGTTTTTATATCCATAAAGTGATTGACATGTTTGTGTTACAGTGTGTAGTTAATTCATTGGAGTAAATATCAGTTGTTTAAAATATAGTTTTTTTTTTACTATTAAACAACTGAATCACTTTACTAACCTAGTAATACGGCATTTGTTGTTCGAGTTATTGTCCTATTAGGTGGTCGTCATGTTTAGACTGAAGTTTGCATTACATGTACTATGTGGTGTAGCCTGGCACAGCCTCATTGCTTTTGTATGAAATGCTCTTCAATTGGTATTTAATACGTTTCAGAGACGTTTCATTCCCGCATTTCAAACAATAACATGTTCAGAATTAATGAGAATATTAACCAAATACAGTTAAAATACATTTACTGGAACATGTAATATCACACAGAAATAAACCATAAGATATTACTGTACATGTATGTAAATATTATATAAATATATTTAGAAATATGTGTGAACAAAACCCAAATACTGTTCAGAATCAACTTTAAAGTGAGTTTACATTCCAGAACCTTTAACAGGTAAAAGCAGGTGTTGTAGTTACTGATACACAGTGAAAACATAGTTTAATGATTTGATTTATTCTTTATTTGAAATATACAGTATATCTAGATAGATAGATAGATAGATAGATAGATAGACAGATAGAGTTAAACATGGTTCATATGTTGGTCTGAGGTAATAGATTGAGTGTAATGGGCCTGTGGTCCTGAACTGATACGATATCGGCTCTGTACTGTATCTCACTCTGTGATGATGTCATAATAGACCAGAGTTCTTAAATAGGGCTGCAGCAGCTCCAGCAGCTCATTACGCAGAAGATCTTCTGGAGGAAGGCTGTAACTTCACTGCTCTCCCTCTCAGCATTCTTCTAGCATATTATTATTATTCACAATCTCCAGCATTCTTTTATTAGTAGTTATTATTATTATTATTATTAGTATTATTTTAAGATCATCAATATGATTGGACTTGATTGTATTTTAAATATCCGCAAGTCCAATCGTAAAGGCAAAGACAGGGAGGAAGAACCTGCTGAGAAGCCCCAGCAGGAACCAATCTTTACACCTCTGAGGAACATTGATGATCTTACAAACAAGATCATCTTTACTGTTCTGGACCACCTGGACAGTATGAGCTCCGCTACAGCTGTGCACAAACAGGGCAAGAAGAGGAGGAGGAGGAGGAACGCTCAGCTGTTGTCCGATGAGCTCAGGACCAAAGCTGCAAGGACTGTAAGTCAGCTACTCTTCATCAGTAGTGAAGTTTGGGAAGTGATCAGCAGCTCCTCCTCATTTCCCAGCAGTCTTTGCAGCGAGCCCGACCTGGACTCAATGTTTGAAACTATGGCTCAGTCAGGCTTTCCAACTGGCGTGATGCGTAGTTTCCTGGACTCCACAGCCCATAATATCATTGAGACCATCGAAGGCAACAAGACCGTATCGTCATATAGGACTTTTATATTAGACCGTATGGCGAGAAGAATCCAAATGAAGGTGAAGTCTTTCCTCACAATGTCTAAAGCACTGGTGAAGGAAAGAGAGTCGGAGCTGGAAGAAGACGCTGACCCTCCCAGTGCTTCAGTCTCCAACAAAGACAAGTCCAGTAACGGAGAAGATCAGCAATGTGAGAGCGCTGTGCCCCTCAGCCCACCTCCTCATGTCATACCAGGTACCCAGGATCAGCAAGGATTCTGTATGGAGGTGTGTGACGAAGAGGTGGAGCTGTACAAGAGTGAGCTGCTTCTAGTAAGCTCCTCTTATGGACGAGCGTTCTCCTCACCAGCTGAGACTACAAGTGCTGCAGACTTGACACTGGATTGCGAGTCACCTGTTTTGGTCCCCACAGCTTCGAACAGAGCTGACAACTACAGTACAGAGGATTGTGAAACGTTCTCCTCCTGGTCCATCCAAGTAGATGACAACGTTCCCGTGGATCCAGACCCTGCCACGGTGAAGAAGAGAGGTCTTACAATTCGCAAACGTCTGACAAGGATCTTCTGTGCCATAAGGAGAGCACTGCCCAACCCCTTCCAACGTATGAGGGGTTCAAACGTTTACAACCGCGTCCCCGAAGGAGATACGTACCGAAATGCAAGCTGCTCTCCTGTCCAATCAGAGTTCCTGTCTCAAGATAAGCTACAAGTTCACCCTCTATATAAATCAAAACAACTCCTCTATTACCTGCTGGGGTATTCAGATACGCCATTCTTCCTCTCGCTTCTGAAAAAAAAGCTGTCCTGAGACGTTGACCCCCCCCCCCCCCCCCCCCTGTACATATGTAAATATATAAATATATAAATATAAATATATACATATATATTTTTTTACTAATAGAATTTATAAATAATAAATAAACAAATAAAAAGAAAATTCCTGTTTGTGTGTTTATTTCTGTAATTGTATCCACTCACTCTCGTTATGAGGGAATTAAAGGTGCTGAACTTCTTTTCTACAGGTGAACAGTCTCAGTACACGCTCTCTCAGTTTATTTACTCTCACCTGATTTACCTGCTCATCTTACATACACACAGCTGATAAACTCACAGTCTTTATGTTACTGTGGACATAATGAGCTAGTGTGAAAATTAATGGTTCAATATAAACCAACTCACACACATATACACTCATACACACACACACACTCACACACACACACTCATACACACACACAAATACGCTCATACACACACACATAAACATAGATATATACACCTTCACATACACACACACTCATACACACTAACACTCACACACATACACACACATACACTCATACACACACTCATAAACATAGATATATACACCCTCACATACACACACTCACATACACACTCACACACAAACACACTCATACACACACACACACTTAAACACACACACACACTCACATACATACACACACACACACTCAAACACACACACACTCACATACATACACACACACTCATACACACTAACACTCACGTACACACACACACTCACATACACACACACTCACATACACACAAATACACACACTCATACACACACACATATACACACACTCATACACACAAACACTCACATACACTCACATACATACACTCACATACACACACACACACTCACATACACACACACATATACATAGACACATACACTCACATACACACACATACACACACTCATACACACTCACATACACACACATATACACACACATGCATAGACTTATACACACACTTATACACACACACTAATATACACACTCACATACAGAGACATATTCATAGACATTTACACACTCACATACATACACACACACATAAACATAGACATATACACACTCACATACACACACTCATATACACACATATACACACTCACATACACACTCACATACAGAGACATGAACATAGACATTTACACACTCACATACATACACACACACATAAACATATACACACTCACATACACACGCTCATACACACATAGACATATACACACTTACATACACACACTCACATACACACACATAGACATATACACACTCACATACACACTTTCATACACACAGACATATACACACTCACATTCACACACTCATACATACATACACACACACACACAGACATACACACACATACACTCATACACACACATAAACATAGACATATACACACTCACATACACACACTCATACACGCTTACATACACACACTCATACGCACACACTCACGTACATGCACACACACACACACACAGACATATACACACTCACATACACACACAAACAGACATATACACACTCACATACACACACTCATACACACAGACATATACACAGTCACACACACTCATACATACATACACACACACACAGACATACACACACATACACTCATACACACACATAAACATAGACATATACACACTCACATACACACACTCATACACGCTTACATACACACACTCATACGCACACACTCACGTACATGCACACACACACACACACACACACACAGACATATACACACTCACATACACACACAAACAGACATATACACACTCACATACACACACTCATACACACAGACATATACACACTCACATACACACATTCATACACACAGACATATACACACTCACATACACACACTCACATAAACACACACTCACATACACACACTCATACATACACACACACATACATAGACATATACACACTCTATATGTCCTATAGTTTATCTATCTATCTATCTATCTATCTATCTATCATTGAGTTAAGTACAGGTTTTAGTCTCCATAACTTTTCCAAAGGTATTCAAAAAGAAACCAACTCAATTTATCTCTCTCTCTCTCTCCCCTCTCTCCCTCCCTCTCTCTCTCTCTCTCACTCTCTCTCTCTCCCTCTCTCTCTCTCTCTCACACACAAACACACACACGCTCTCTTTTACTCTCTTTCTCTGTCCTCTCTCTCTCACGCTTTCTGTCTTACGCTCTCTCTCTTACTCTGTCTCTCTCTCTCTCTCTCCCTCTTTCTCTCCCTCTCTCACGCTCTCTTACTTTTTCTCACTCTTTCTCTCCCTCTCTCTTTCGCATTCTGTTACTTTCACTCTCTCTCTCGCTTTCTGTCTTATGCTCTCTTACTCTTTCTCTCCCTCTTTCTATCCCTCTCTCTCTCATGCTTTCTGTCTTACGCTCTCTTACTCTCTCTCTTTCTCTCCCTCTCTCTCTCTCTCTCTCACACTCTCTCTTACTCTCTCTCTCTATCCAGCAGTCTAAATGCTCCCTCACTGTATGGTGGACAACTACATTAATAAGGTTTGATTATAAAATCTATACATGATGTTTGTGAAAAGACGTATAAAGAAATGAGAGTAAATAAAATATATTAGAAGCTGTTCTTTAAAATAATGTATATGATCTGAAGATTTAATATAAATAATAAAAGAAGATATTTGAAGATTTTAAACAGTCACTCATTTTATTGTCTAAGATTTCAGCTGGACATAAAACTCCAGTCCAGTTCAGTCCAGTCCAGTCCAGTCCAGTCCAGTTCAGTCCAGTTCATCCCTTTGTGGACACTGAATAGTCAAGTCAAGTCAAGTTTATTTGTATAGCCCTTTCTACAACGATGTTGTCACAAAGCAGCTTTACAGGAGTTTTAAAAACATGAAAAACATGAAATCACAGCTGTTTATCCCCCTGTGAGCAAACCAGAGGCAACAGTGGCAACAACACCTCCCTCAACTGGAGGAAGAAACCTTGGGAGGAACCAGACTCACAAGTGGAGACCCATCCTCCTCAGGTCGAACAGTATTTACAGTTTATAATCTAAAGCTGAGTCTGATGGTAGAAGCTTTAGAAGCTGTACAGGTGCTACATCAGGTTAATGATACAGTGATGCAGTCTAGGATGGAGCAAATGGCACAAATGGAGAGGAGAACTGGTTGGTGCCAAGTGACGGGGGGCCCTGGTGGTCAGTCCTTTACAGTATTCGGCGGGACAGGTGGGCGTTTTTTTCCTCGGAAAGAGAAAAGAAAGAGTTAGTTCTGGTTTGGGTTAATACAGAGACTGAGTTAGTTCTGGTTTGGGTTAGTACAGAGACAGAGTTAGTTCTGGTTTGGGTTAGTACAGAGACAGAGTTAGTTCTGGTTTGGGTTAGTACAGAGACAGAGTTAGTTCTGGTTTAGGTTAGTACAGAGACTGAGTTAGTTCTGGTTTGGGTTAGTACAGAGACAGAGTTAGTTCTGGTTTAGGTTAGTACAGAGACTGAGTTAGTTCTGGTTTAGGTTAGTACAGAGACAGAGTTCTGGTTTAGGTTAGTACAGAGACAGAGTTAGTTCTGCTTTAGGTTAGTACAGAGACAGAGTTAGTTCTGGTTTGGGTTAGTACAGAGACAGAGTTAGTTCTGGTTTAGGTTAGTACAGAGACTGAGTTAGTTCTGGTTTAGGTTAGTACAGAGACAGAGTTCTGGTTTAGGTTAGTACAGAGACAGAGTTAGTTCTGCTTTAGGTTAGTACAGAGACAGAGTTAGTTCTGGTTTGGGTTAGTACAGAGACAGAGTTAGTTCTGGTTTAGGTTAATACAGAGACAGAGTTAGTTCTGGTTTAGGTTAGTACAGTGACAGAGTTAGTTCTGGTTTAGGTTAGTACAGAGACAGAGTTAGTTCTGGTTTAGGTTAATACAGAGACAGAGTTCTGGTTTGGGTTAGTACAGAGACAGAGTTAGTTCTGGTTTAGGTTAATACAGAGACAGAGTTCTGGTTTGTGTTAGTACAGAGACTGAGTTAGTTCTGGTTTGTGTTAGTACAGAGACAGAGTTAGTTCTGGTTTAGGTTAATACAGAGACAGAGTTCTGGTTTGTGTTAGTACAGAGACTGAGTTAGTTCTGGTTTGTGTTAGTACAGAGTTAGTTCTGGTTTGGGTTAGTACAGAGACAGAGTTAGTTCTGGTTTAGGTTAATACAGAGACTGAGTTAGTTCTGGTTTGGGTTAGTACAGAGACAGAGTTAGTTCTGGTTTAGGTTAGTACAGAGACAGAGTTAGTTCTGGTTTGGGTTAGTACAGAGACAGAGTTAGTTCTGGTTTAGGTTAGTACAGAGACTGAGTTCTGGTTTGGGTTAGTACAGAGACAGAGTTAGTTCTGGTTTAGGTTAGTACAGAGACAGAGTTAGTTCAGGTTTGGGTTAATATAGAGACAGAGTTAGTTCTGGTTTGGGTTAGTACAGAGACAGAGTTAGTTCTGGTTTATGTTAGTACAGAGACAGAGTTTGTTCTAGTTTAGGTTGGTACAGAGACTGAGTTAGTTCTGGTTTAGGTTAGTACAGTGACAGAGTTAGTTCTGGTTTAGGTTAGTACAGAGACAGAGTTAGTTCTGGTTTGTGTTAATACAGAGACAGAGTTAATTCTGATTTAGGTTGGTACAGAGACAGAGTTAGTTCTGGTTTAGGTTAGTACAGAGACAGAGTTAGTTCTGGTTTGGGTTAGTACAGAGACAGAGTTCTGGTTTAGGTTAGTACAGAGACTGAGTTAGTTCTGGTTTAGGTTAGTACAGAGACAGAGTTCTGGTTTAGGTTAGTACAGAGACAGAGTTAGTTCTGCTTTAGGTTAGTACAGAGACAGAGTTAGTTCTGGTTTGGGTTAGTACAGAGACAGAGTTAGTTCTGGTTTAGGTTAATACAGAGACAGAGTTAGTTCTGGTTTAGGTTAGTACAGTGACAGAGTTAGTTCTGGTTTAGGTTAGTACAGAGACAGAGTTAGTTCTGGTTTAGGTTAATACAGAGACAGAGTTCTGGTTTGGGTTAGTACAGAGACAGAGTTAGTTCTGGTTTAGGTTAATACAGAGACAGAGTTCTGGTTTGTGTTAGTACAGAGACTGAGTTAGTTCTGGTTTGTGTTAGTACAGAGACAGAGTTAGTTCTGGTTTAGGTTAATACAGAGACAGAGTTCTGGTTTGTGTTAGTACAGAGACTGAGTTAGTTCTGGTTTGTGTTAGTACAGAGTTAGTTCTGGTTTGGGTTAGTACAGAGACAGAGTTAGTTCTGGTTTAGGTTAATACAGAGACTGAGTTAGTTCTGGTTTGGGTTAGTACAGAGACAGAGTTAGTTCTGGTTTAGGTTAGTACAGAGACAGAGTTAGTTCTGGTTTGGGTTAGTACAGAGACAGAGTTAGTTCTGGTTTAGGTTAGTACAGAGACTGAGTTCTGGTTTGGGTTAGTACAGAGACAGAGTTAGTTCTGGTTTGGCTTAGTACAGAGACAGAGTTAGTTCTGGTTTAGGTTAGTACAGAGACAGAGTTAGTTCTGGTTTGGGTTAGTACAGAGACAGAGTTAGTTCTGGTTTGGGTTAATACAGAGACAGAGTTAGTTTCTGGTTTGGGTTAGTACAGAGACTGAGTTAGTTCTGGTTTGGGTTAGTACAGTGACAGAGTTAGTTCTGGTGTAGGTTAATACAGAGACAGAGTTAGTTCTGGTTTAGGTTAGTACAGAGACAGAGTTAGTTCTGGTTTGTGTTAGTACAGAGACTGAGTTAGTTCTGGTTTGTGTTAGTACAGAGTTAGTTCTGGTTTAGGTTAATACACAGACAGAGTTAGTTCTGGTTTAGGTTAGTACAGAGACAGAGTTAGTTCTGGTTTGGGTTAGTACAGAGACAGAGTTAGTTCTGGTTTGGGTTAGTACAGTGACAGAGTTAGTTCTGGTTTAGGTTAGTACAGAGACAGAGTTAGTTCTGGTTTAGGTTAATACAGAGACTGAGTTAGTTCTGGTTTGGGTTAGTACAGAGACAGAGTTAGTTCTGGTTTAGGTTAGTACAGAGACAGAGTTAGTTCTGGTTTGGGTTAGTACAGAGACAGAGTTAGTTCTGGTTTAGGTTAGTACAGAGACTGAGTTAGTTCTGGTTTGGGTTAGTACAGAGACAGAGTTAGTTCTGGTTTGGCTTAGTACAGAGACAGAGTTAGTTCTGGTTTAGGTTAGTACAGAGACAGAGTTAGTTCTGGTTTGGGTTAGTACAGAGACAGAGTTAGTTCTGGTTTGGGTTAATACAGAGACAGAGTTAGTTCTGGTTTGGGTTAGTACAGAGACTGAGTTAGTTCTGGTTTGTGTTAGTACAGAGACTGAGTTAGTTCTGGTTTGTGTTAGTACAGAGTTAGTTCTGGTTTAGGTAGTACACAGACAGAGTTAGTTCTGGTTTAGGTTAGTACAGAGACAGAGTTAGTTCTGGTTTGGGTAGTACAGAGGACAGAAGTTAGTTCTGGGTTTGGGTTAGTACGAGACAGAAGTTAGTTCTGGTTTAGGGTTAGTACAGAGACACGAGTTAGTTCTGGTTTGGGTTAGTATCAGAGACAGAGTTAGTTCTGGTTTGGGTTAGTACAGAGACAGAGTTAATTTCTGGTTTAGGTAGTAGCAGAGACAGAGTTAGTTCTGGTTTGGGTTATACAGAGACAGAGTTATTTCTGGTTTGGGTTAGTACAGAGAGCAGAGTTAGTTCTGGTTTGGGTTAGTACAGAGACAGAGTTAGTTCTGGTTTGGGTTAATACAGAGACAGAGTAGTTCTGGTTTTGGTTAGTACAGAGACTGAGTTAGTTCTCGGTTTGAGGTAAGTACAGAGACAGAGTTAGTTCTGGTTTAGGTTAGTACAGAGACAGAGTTAGTTCTGGTTTGTGTTAGTACAGAGTTCTGGTTTGTGTTAATACAGAGACTGAGTTAGTTCTGGTTTGTGTTAGTACAGAGTTAGTTCTGGTTTAGGTTAATACACAGACAGAGTTAGTTCTGGTTTAGGTTAGTACAGAGACAGAGTTAGTTCTGGTTTAGGTTAATACAGAGACTGAGTTAGTTCTGGTTTGGGTTAGTACAGAGACAGAGTTAGTTCTGGTTTAGGTTAGTACAGAGACAGAGTTAGTTCTGGTTTGGGTTAGTACAGAGACAGAGTTAGTTCTGGTTTAGGTTAGTACAGAGACAGAGTTAGTTCTGGTTTGGGTTAGTACAGAGACAGAGTTAGTTCTGGTTTGGCTTAGTACAGAGACAGAGTTAGTTCTGGTTTAGGTTAGTACAGAGACAGAGTTAGTTCTGGTTTGGGTTAGTACAGAGACAGAGTTAGTTCTGGTTTGGGTTAATACAGAGACAGAGTTAGTTCTGGTTTGGGTTAGTACAGAGACTGAGTTAGTTCTGGTTTGGGTTAGTACAGAGACAGAGTTAGTTCTGGTTTTAGGTTATACAGAGACAGAGTTAGTTCTGGTTTAGGTTAGTACAGAGACAGAGTAGTTCGGTTTGTGTTGTACAGAGATGAGTTAGTTTGGTTTTGTTAGTACAAGAGTTAGTTCTGGTTTTAGGTTAATACAGACAGAGTTAGTTCTGGTTTAGGTTAGTACAGAGACAGAGTTAGTTTGGTTTGGGTTAGTACAGAGACAGAGTTAGTTCTGGTTTTGGTTAGTACAGTGACAGAGTTAGTTCGGTTTAGGTTAGTACAGAGACAGAGTTAGTTCTGTTTGGGTTAGTATAGAGGGAAGGTTAGTTCTGGTTTAGGTTAGTACAGAGACAGAGTTAGTTTGGTTTAGGTTGTTACAGAGACTGAGTTAGTTCTGGTTTGGGTTAGTACAGAGACAGAGTTAGTTCTGGTTTGGGTTAGTACAGAGAAGAGTTAGTTCTGGTTTGGGTTAGTACAGAGACAGAGTTAGTTCTGGTTTAGGTTAATACATGAGACAGAGTTAGTTCTGGTTTGGTTAGTACAGAGATGAGTTAGTTCTGGTTTGGTTAATACAGAGACAGAGTTAGTTTGGTTTGGGTTAGTACGAGACGTTAGTTCTGGTTTGTGTTAGTAGAGTACAGAGTTCTGGTTTGTGTTAATAAGACTGAGTTAGTTCTGGTTGTGTTAGTACAGAGTTAGTTCTGGTTTGTTAATACAGAGACAGAGTTTGGTTTGTGTTAGTAGAGACAGTTAGTTCTGGTTTAGGTTAATACAGAGACAGAGTTTGGTTTGTGGGTTAGTACAGAGACTGAGTTAGTTCTGGTTTAGGTTTACAGAGACAGAGTTAGTTTTGGTTTGTGTTAGTACAGAGACAGAGTTAGTTCTGGTTTGTGTTAGTACAGAGTTAGTTCTGGTTTGTTATACAGAGACAGAGTTAGTTCTGGTTTGTGTTAGTACAGGACAGAGTTAGTTTGGTTTGTGTTAGTACAGAGACAGAGTTAGTTCTGGTTTGGTTAGTACAGAGACAGAGTTAGTTCTGGTTTGGTTTACAGAGACAGAGTTAGTTCTGGTTTGTGTTAGTACAGAGACAGAGTTAGTTCTGGTTTGTGTACAGAGGACAGAGTTAGTTTCTGGTTTGGTTGTAAAGACAGAGTTTAGTTTGGTTGTGTAGTACAGAGTTAGTTCTGGTTTAGGTTTGTACAGAGACAGAGTTAGTTCTGGTTTGTGTCAGTACAGAGACAGAGTTAGTTTGGTTTAGGTTAGTACAGAGACAGAGTTAGTTCTGGTTTGTGTTAGACAGAGACAGAGTTAGTTCTTGGTTTGTGTTAGTAGGTTAGTTCTGGTTTGTGTTAGTACAGAGACAGAGTTAGTTCTGGTTTGTGTTAGTGACAGAGTTAGTTCTGGTTTGTGTTAGTACAGAGTTAGTTCTGGTTTGGTTAGTACAGAGACAGAGTTAGTTCTGGTTTGTGTGTACAGAGACAGAGTTTAGTTCTGGTGTAGGTTAGTACAGAGACAGAGTTAGTTCTGGTTTGTGTTAGTACAGAGACAGAGTTAGTTCTGGTTTGGTTAGTACAGAGAGAGTTAGTTCTGGTTTGGTTAGTACAGAGACAGAGTTAGTTCTGGTTTGGTTAGTACAGAGACAGAGTTAGTTCTGGTTTGGTTAGTACAGAGACAGAGTTAGTTCTGGTTTGGTTATACAGAGACAGAGTTAGTTCTGGTTTAGGTTAGTACAGAGACTGAGTTAGTTCTGGTTTAGGTTAGTACAGAGACAGAGTTCTGGTTTAGGTTAGTACAGAGACAGAGTTAGTTCTGGTTTGTGTTAGTACAGAGTTCTGGTTTGTGTTAATACAGAGACAGAGTTAGTTCTGGTTTGTGTTAGTACAGAGTTAGTTCTGGTTTAGGTTAGTACAGAGACAGAGTTAGTTCTGGTTTAGGTTAGTACAGAGACAGAGTTAGTTCTGGTTTGGTTAGTACAGAGACTGAGTTAGTTCTGTTTGGGTTAGTACAGAGACAGAGTTAGTTCTGGTTTAGGTTAGTAGAGACAGAGTTAGTTCTGGTTTGGGTTAGTACAGAGACAGAGTTAGTTCTGGTTTAGGTTATACAGAGACAGAGTTAGTTCTGGTTTGGGTTAGTACAGAGACTAGAGTTAGTTCTGGTATTGGCCATAGTACAGAGACAGAGTTAGTTCTGAGTTTTAGGTTAAGTACAGAGACCAACGAGTTAGTTCTGGTCTTAGGTAGTACAGAGACAGAGGTTAGTTCTGGTTCTGTGTTAGTACAGAGACAGAGTTAGTCTGGTTTAGAGTGGTTAGGTAACCAGAGACAGAGTTAGTTCTGATTAGGTGTTAGTACAGTGACAGAGTTAGTTCTGGTTTGAGGTTAGTACAGAGACAGAGTTAGTTCTGGTTTAGGTTAGTACAGTGACAGAGTTAGTTCTGGTTTTGTGTTAGTACTAGGACAGAGTTAGTTCTGGTTTAGGTTAGTACAGAGACAGAGTTAATTTCTGGTTTAGGTTAGTACAGAGACAGAGTTAGTTCTGGTTTGGGTTAAAACAGAGACAGAGTTAGTTCTGGTTTGGGTTAGTACAGAGACAGAGTTAGTTCTGGTTTGGGTTAGTACAGAGACAGAGTTAGTTCTGGTTTAGGTTAATACAGAGACAGAGTTAGTTCTGGTTTGGGTTAGTACAGAGACTGAGTTAGTTCTGGTTTAGGTTAATACAGAGACAGAGTTAGTTTTGGTTTAGGTTAATACAGAGACAGAGTTAGTTCTGGTTTGTGTTAGTACAGAGTTCTGGTTTGTGTTAATACAGAGACTGAAGTTAGTTCTGGTTTGTGTTAGTACAGAGTTAGTTTGGTTTAGGTTAATACACAGACAGAGTTAGTTCTGGTTTAGGTTAGTACAGAGACAGAGTTAGTTCTGGTTTGGGTTAGTACAGAGACAGAGTTAGTTCTGGTTTGGCTTAGTACAGTGACAGAGTTAGTTCTGGTTTAGGTTAGTACAGAGACAGAGTTAGTTCTGGTTTAGGTTAGTATAGAGACAGAGTTAGTTCTGGTTTAGGTTAGTACAGAGACAGAGTTAATTTTGGTTTAGGTTAGTACAGAGACAGAGTTAGTTCTGGTTTGGGTTAATACAGAGACAGAGTTAGTTCTGGTTTGGTTTAGTACAGAGACAGAGTTAGTTCTGGTTTGGGTTAGTACAGAGACAGAGTTAGTTCTGGTTTAGGTTAATACAGAGACAGAGTTCTGGTTTGGGTTAGTACAGAGACTGAGTTAGTTCTGGTTTAGGTTAATACAGAGACAGAGTTAGTTTTGGTTTAGGTTAATACAGAGACAGAGTTAGTTCTGGTTTGTGTTAGTACAGAGTTCTGGTTTGTGTTAATACAGAGACAGAGTTAGTTCTGGTTTGGGTTAGTACAGAGACAGAGTTAGTTTTGGTTTAGTTTAATACAGAGAAAGAGTTAGTTCTGGTTTGTGTTAGTACAGAGACAGACTTACTTCTGGTTTAGGTTAATACAGAGACAGAGTTAGTTTTGGTTTGGGTTAATACAGAGACTGAGTTAGTTCTGGTTTAGGTTAGTACAGAGACAGAGTTAGTTCTGGTTTAGGTTAGTACAGAGACAGAGTTAGTTCTGGTTTGTGTTAGTACAGAGTTAGTTCTGGTTTAGGTTAGTACAGAGACAGAGTTAGTTGTGGTTTGTGTTAGTACAGAGACAGAGTTAGTTTTGGTTTAGGTTAGTACAGAGACAGAGTTAGTTCTGGTTTGTGTTAGTACAGTGACAGAGTTAGTTCTGGTTTGTGTTAGTACAGAGTTAGTTCTGGTTTAGGTTAGTACAGAGACAGAGTTAGTTCTGGTTTGTGTTAGTACAGAGACAGAGTTAGTTTTGGTTTAGGTTAGTACAGAGACAGAGTTAGTTCTGGTTTAGGTTAGTACAGAGACAGAGTTCTGGTTTGTGTTAGTACAGAGACAGAGTTAGTTCTGGTTTAGGTTAGTACAGAGACAGAGTTAGTTCTGGTTTGTGTTAGTACAGAGACAGAGTTAGTTCTGGTTTGTGTTAGTACCCAGACAGAGTTAGTTCTGGTTTGTGTTAGTACAGAGACAGAGTTAGATCTGGTTTGTGTTAGTACAGAGTTAGTTCTGGTTTGTGTTAGTACAGAGTTAGTTCTGGTTTGTGTTAGTACAGAGACAGAGTTAGTTCTGGTTTGTGTTAGTACAGAGTTAGTTCTGGTTTGTGTTAGTACAGAGACAGAGTTAGTTCTGGTTTGTGTTAGTACAGAGTTAGTTCTGGTTTGTGTTAGTACAGAGTTAGTTCTGGTTTGTGTTAGTACAGAGTTAGTTCTGGTTTGTGTTAGTACAGAGACAGAGTTAGTTCTGGTTTGTGTTAGTACAGAGTTAGTTCTGGTTTGTGTTAGTACAGAGACAGAGTTAGTTCTGGTTTGTGTTAGTACAGAGTTAGTTCTGGTTTGTGTTAGTACAGAGTTAGTTCTGGTTTGTGTTAGTACAGAGTTAGTTCTGGTTTGTGTTAGTACAGAGACAGAGTTAGTTCTGGTTTGTGTTAGTACAGAGTTAGTTCTGGTTTGTGTTAGTACAGAGTTAGTTCTGGTTTGTGTTAGTACAGAGACAGAGTTAGTTCTGGTTTGTGTTAGTACAGAGTTAGTTCTGGTTTGTGTTAGTACAGAGACAGAGTTAGTTCTGGTTTGTGTTAGTACAGAGTTAGTTCTGGTTTGTGTTAGTACAGAGTTAGTTCTGGTTTGTGTTAGTACAGAGACAGAGTTAGTTCTGGTTTGTGTTAGTACAGAGTTAGTTCTGGTTTGTGTTAGTACAGAGAGTTAGTTCTGGTTTGTGTTAGTACAGAGTTAGTTCTGGTTTGTGTTAGTACAGAGTTAGTTCTGGTTTGTGTTAGTACAGAGTTAGTTCTGGTTTGTGTTAGTACAGAGTTAGTTCTGGTTTGTGTTAGTACAGAGACAGAGGCCGGCGCTTGTTAAGCGTTACTACTGTACTTTAGGCTCTTCTATCTTTAGAGAGTTCCAGGTTCTAAGTCAATAAACAGGAGAAGAAGAACTAACGGGTGAAACGAGGAGTGCGCCACTAGACTGAGCAGGACACCCTGAAGACCTAACTTGGCTTTTGTTATTCACCCGTCCGATCTCCCTCATGCTAACACGGTTGGGATAACGAGGGGGTGTACAGAGGATATGAGGATAAGGGGATATGGAGTGTTTAGAGTGCAGCTGGTGCTACATCTGGATGATACAGTGATGCAATCAAGGTGCAGCAGATGACTAACATCCATAAAGATGATATAGATGAAGAGGTTATAAGGTAAGAAGGGGTACTGATGGTCAGTCCTCCAACAGTATTCGGCAGAACAGGTGGGCTGTTATTACCTCAGAAAGAAGGAGAAAAGAAAAGAAAAAGAAAAGAAAAGAAAAACAAGGTTAGTTCTGGTTTGGAATAATATAGTGGACGAGAGGCATAGCTCAGTCACCAAAAGCTAAACTGAACAAGTATGTTTTTAGTCTGGACTGTGTTAGAGTCCCGAACATTAACTGGAAGATTATTCCTCAGTTTGGAGGCTTTGTAGGAAAAAGCTCTTCCCCTCATTGTAGTCTTCTGAATTTTAGGAACTATTAGAAAACCAGCATCCTGTGATCTGAGTGAACGTGGCGGTTCATAATAGGAGATTAGATCTTGCAGGTACTCCGGTTGAGACCGTGCAGGGTTTTATACGTCAGTAATAGAATTTTATAGTCGATACGGAATTTAACAGGAAGCCAGTGTAGCTGATTAAACTGGACTGATGATGGAAGGTTCTGGTTTTAGTTAGTACTCTAGCTGCAGCGTTCTGAACTAACTGGAGTTTATTCAGGTTCCTGCTGGAGCATCCTGACAATAATGCAGTACAGTAATCTAGCCTTGAGGTTATAAAGGCATGTATCAACTTTTCAGCATCAGACACAGAAAACACATTTCTTAACTTTGAAATGTTTCGTAGGTGAAGAAACGCTGTTCTTGTAATATTTACCTACGTGTTGATTAAATGTCAGATCTGAGTCAATTGTTACACCAAGATTTTTGGCTACTGAACCAGGAACTACAGAGAAATCAGCAAGATTTAACATTAAATCTGAACATTTAGTCCGAGCAGCCTTTGGGTCGAGGAGAACTTCCGTTTTGTCAGGGTTTAAAAGAAGGAAATTCTGTAGCATCCAAAGTCTAATATATCTTACACAATCTTCTATCTTATCTAATCTGGATTTATCATCTGGTCTGATATGTACAGTTGTGTATCATCGGCATAACAGTGGAAACTAATTCGTGCCTATTTATAACTGAGCCTAATGGTAGCATATATAGTGTAAATAACAGAGGACCTAAAACAGAACCTTGTGGAACTCCATATTTCACTCTTGTATAATTAGATGATACATTATTTATCTTTATAAACTGAAAGCGATCACTAAGATAAGATATGAACCAGGATAACGCTGTTCCTGTGATTCCAACCACATTTTCTAGCCTGTCCAAGAGAATAGTGTGATCTATAGTGTCAAAAGCTGCACTTAGATCTAGTAACACCAGTAGAGATACGTGGCCCTGATCAGAGGCAAGAAGAAGATCATTTGTTATCTTAACTAAAGCTGTGTCTGTGCTGTGATGTGGCCTAAAACCAGATTGGAATTTTTCATATATGTTGTTCTTATGTAGATGAGAACAGAGTTGTCGAACTACAGCCTTTTCTAAAATCTTAGAGATAAAAGGTAAATTGGAAATGGGTCTATAACTGGACAGTTCTCTGGGGTCAAGATTTGGTTTCTTTATCAAGGGTTTTATCACAGCTAGTTTAAAAGACTTAGGTACATGACCCAGACTAAGAGAAGAGTTGATGATAGTTAAGGTTTAATAATAGCTGGTAATACTTGTTTCAATAGGCTTGTTGGAATCATATCGAGTGTGCATTTGAAGAAGAGATTAGTTTTTCTAGTTCTGTCTGCTGTAGTGGAGAAAATGTTTCTAGTGTTTCTTCTAAAACCACATTTTGTGCTGTTTGAGCCAAACCGGATGAAGGATAGGTTACTCGTATTGGTAGAACCTTTTGTCTAATATTCTCGATTTTGCTATTGAAAAAGTTCATGAAATCATTGCTGCTGTGGTTGGCGAGTATTTGAGGTTCAGATCCTGATTTTTGATAAGTTTTGCGATGGTGCTAAATAAAACTCTAGTATTGTTTTTGTTGTGTTCGATGAATGAGGACAGTGTGTAGTTAATTCATTGGAGTAAATATCAGTTGTTTAAAATATAGTTTTTTTTTTACTATTAAACAACTGAATCACTTTACTAACCTAGTAATACGGCATTTGTTGTTCGAGTTATTGTCCTATTAGGTGGTCGTGATGTGTAGACTGAAGTTTGCATTACATGTACTATGTGGTGTAGCCTGGCACAGCCTCATTGCTTTTGTATGAAATGCTCTTCAATTGGTATTTAATACGTTTCAGAGACGTTTCATTCCCGCATTTCAAACAATAACATGTTCAGAATTAATGAGAATATTAACCAAATACAGTTAAAATACATTTACTGGAACATGTAATATCACACATAGAAATAAACCATAAGATATTACTGTACATGTATGTAAATATTATATAAATATATTGATGAAATATATTTATAAATATGTGTGAACAAAACCCAAATACTGTTCAGAATCAACTTTAAAGTGAGTTTACATTCCAGAACCTTTAACAGGTAAAAGCAGGTGTTGTAGTTACTGATACACAGTGAAAACATAGTTTAATGATTTGATTTATTCTTTATTTGAAATATACAGTATATCTAGATAGATAGATAGATAGATAGATAGATAGATAGACAGATAGAGTTAAACATGGTTCATATGTTGGTCTGAGGTAACAGATTGAGTGTAATGGGCCTGTGGTCCTGAACTGATACGATATCGGCTCTGTACTGTATCTCACTCTGTGATGATGTCATAATAGACCAGAGTTCTTAAATAGGGCTGCAGCAGCTCCAGCAGCTCATTACGCAGAAGATCTTCTGGAGGAAGGCTGTAACTTCACTGCTCTCCCTCTCAGCATTCTTCTAGCATATTATTATTATTCACAATCTCCAGCATTCTTTTATTAGTAGTTATTATTATTAGTATTATTTTAAGATCATCAATATGATTGGACTTGATTGTATTTTAAATATCCGCAAGTCCAATCGTAAAGGCAAAGACAGGGAGGAAGAACCTGCTGAGAAGCCCCAGCAGGAACCAATCTTTACACCTCTGAGGAACATTGATGATCTTACAAACAAGATCATCTTTACTGTTCTGGACCACCTGGACAGTATGAGCTCCGCTACAGCTGTGCACAAACAGGGCAAGAAGAGGAGGAGGAGGAGGAACGCTCAGCTGTTGTCCGATGAGCTCAGGACCAAAGCTGCAAGGACTGTAAGTCAGCTACTCTTCATCAGTAGTGAAGTTTGGGAAGTGATCAGCAGCTCCTCCTCATTTCCCAGCAGTCTTTGCAGCGAGCCCGACCTGGACTCAATGTTTGAAACTATGGCTCAGTCAGGCTTTCCAACTGGCGTGATGCGTAGTTTCCTGGACTCCACAGCCCATAATATCATTGAGACCATCGAAGGCAACAAGACCGTATCGTCATATAGGACTTTTATATTAGACCGTATGGCGAGAAGAATCCAAATGAAGGTGAAGTCTTTCCTCACAATGTCTAAAGCACTGGTGAAGGAAAGAGAGTCGGAGCTGGAAGAAGACGCTGACCCTCCCAGTGCTTCAGTCTCCAACAAAGACAAGTCCAGTAACGGAGAAGATCAGCAATGTGAGAGCGCTGTGCCCCTCAGCCCACCTCCTCATGTCATACCAGGTACCCAGGATCAGCAAGGATTCTGTATGGAGGTGTGTGACGAAGAGGTGGAGCTGTACAAGAGTGAGCTGCTTCTAGTAAGCTCCTCTTATGGACGAGCGTTCTCCTCACCAGCTGAGACTACAAGTGCTGCAGACTTGACACTGGATTGCGAGTCACCTGTTTTGGTCCCCACAGCTTCGAACAGAGCTGACAACTACAGTACAGAGGATTGTTAAACGTTCTCCTCCTGGTCCATCCAAGTAGATGACAACGTTCCCGTGGATCCAGACCCTGCCACGGTGAAGAAGAGAGGTCTTACAATTCGCAAACGTCTGACAAGGATCTTCTGTGCCATAAGGAGAGCACTGCCCAACCCCTTCCAACGTATGAGGGGTTCAAACGTTTACAACCGCGTCCCCGAAGGAGATACGTACCGAAATGCAAGCTGCTCTCCTGTCCAATCAGAGTTCCTGTCTCAAGATAAGCTACAAGTTCACCCTCTATATAAATCAAAACAACTCCTCTATTACCTGCTGGGGTATTCAGATACGCCATTCTTCCTCTCGCTTCTGAAAAAAAAGCTGTCCTGAGACGTTGACCCCCCCCCCCCCCTGTACATATGTAAATATATAAATATATAAATATAAATATATACATATATATTTTTTTACTAATAGAATTTATACATAATAAATAAACAAATAAAAAGAAAATTCCTGTTTGTGTGTTTATTTCTGTAATTGTATCCACTCACTCTCGTTATGAGGGAATTAAAGGTGCTGAACTTCTTTTCTACAGGTGAACAGTCTCAGTACACGCTCTCTCAGTTTATTTACTCTCACCTGATTTACCTGCTCATCTTACATACACACAGCTGATAAACTCACAGTCTTTATGTTACTGTGGACATAATGAGCTAGTGTGAAAATTAATGGTTCAATATAAACCAACTCACACACATATACACACACACTCATACACACACACACACTTACACACACACACACACTCATACACACACACACACACACACACACACATATACACACACACACTCATACACACACACACATACACTTATACACACACACATATACACACACACACATACACACACACACTCATACACACACACATACACACACACATACACTCATACACACACACATATACACACACACATACTTATACACACTCACATACATATACACACTGACATACACACACACATACATATACACACTCACATACTTATACACACTCTCATACACACAAACACACTCACATACACACACTCATACACGCACACACACACAAAAACATATACACACTCACATACACACATATATACACACTCACATAGACACACTTTTGTCCACTCATACACATACACACACACATAGATATATACACACTCATACACACTCAAACACACACTCATACACACTCACATACACATTCATACACTCTAATACACTCACATAGACATATACACACTCACACACACACACATTTTGTCTGCCTATCTATCTATCTTTCTATCTATCTATCTATCTATCTATCTATCTATCTATCTATCTATCTATCTATTTTGTCTGTCTTTATATATATATGTACGTGTTTGTCTGCCTATCTATCTATCTATCTATCTTTCTATCTATCTATCTTTCTATCTATCTATCTATCTATCTATCTATTTTGTCTGTCTTTATATATATATGTACGTGTTTGTCTGCCTATCTATCTATCTATCTATCTATCTATCTATTTTGTCTGTCTATATATATATATGTACGTGTTTGTCTGCCTATCTATCTATCTATCTATCTATCTATCTATCTATTTTGTCTGTCTTTATATATATATGTACGTGTTTGTCTGCCTATCTATCTATCTATCTGTCTATCTATCTATCTATCTATCTATCTATCTATCTATCTATCTATCTAAATCTGTGTATGTGAGAACTGACTGAACAGGTAGAGTATGTGTGGTCTCCAGGCTTTCAACCAGTAGTTATGTAAGTAACACCAACACTATAGCTACTTAAAGAAAATCAGTATAACAGTATATATACTTCATTTCAGTAAAGTATTAACAACACATCTACTTAAACATCTACTTAAACATCTACTTAAACATCTTCTCTGTTTAGATAATGTATGAACAACCATCCTCTTAGTTTATTTATCAACAAAGCATGTACTACAATGTACTATAATGTCCGTCTATGTCCTGTAATGTCCATGCTTTGTTTCATAATGTCTCCTGATATTATATTCCTTTATTACTGCAACAGTCTTTTGGCATATCAGACACGCATTTGCTGCGTCTCTTTACGGAAACTTCCATCTGTCTTAAAATCACCAGTTCTCACTGTCGACCACATGCCGTTCTCTAAATTCAGGACGTCCAGTCAGACAAATAATGACTCTTAAGTTTAGATAATCATCTAGATTCCATTGCTAACACAGCAGTGAAATATGCTACACATCTATACCGCTGCCACCATCAGGTGAAAGGAAAACACTCATAATATTAATAACGTATTCTGAAGAGTGATATTGCCGGCCAATATCACCGACTGATCGCTGGACATGTTCCCAGATGCTTTTCAAAATGCAAAGTGGTTGTGCGAGTTAGCATAGCCTTTCTGCTGGAACCAGTCTAGCCATTCTCTGCTGACTTCTTTTCATCAGCACCTTTCTGAGTAAACTCTAGCAACGGCCACAAAGTTTCTACCCGTCTCTGTAACTGTACAAGAAGGACAGAACACAGTTTTCCAAAAGATATTCCCACAGCTGGTGTTTGGATGATAATGATGCTGGTTGAGAGAGCACAGGTGGTGGAGTCAGTAAAAGCTTTAACACTTGATTTACCTTTTTATCACAATCCTTTCCATGATCCCTTGTGTTCTGTGGGCGGAACACTTGGGAATAGAACAGACAGGTGATCAATCAGAAATACTTCTGTATTGTAATTGCATTTGTCCCTCTAAGGGGACCAGTAGGTCAAACATTCAGGTTCATGTTCAGTACACTTTTTTCTAAGAGTGTAGATATAAATACACTGCCCATGTATTCGCTTGAAGAAGACCAATTTCAGATTATTAAAGATCTTCTGCACCTCAGCTCATCTTGGATGGCTTGTTCTGATTGCTGTTCTTGTGCTGGTCAGCAAACATGGCAAACAGTATCCCAATCATATGCTGGTCTACACTGTTTTCTTTTTTCTAGTAGGTTGCCCAAACTTTTCCTATGAACTCCTCATAGTCCTATACCAAAATATGCCAGACAGCCTTAAAATTTGGGAGCAGGAAACTTGTTCATTGAACACACCTGCGCTAACACAGCTCACTTGTTAGAAATGATTGGACTTTGTAGTAAACTGTTAGCTAACATGGATTTATGTTGGCATTGATAATCACAGTGGCGTCAGATCTGTAGTCCATATTTATCCAATACACTGTCAAATGTGAGGTGTACAGCTGTTCCAGTAGGAGGCAGCATTCTGCTGTCGTAGCCCTGCATGCTACCGCTAAGCAGAGCTTGATTTCAGCTCCTCAAAGGTTCACTGCTTACTTGAATCTGACCTTAACGGCTCCACATAAAGCCAGGCAGGTTCGTTCCGGCCCATTCTGACTGGAATCCGAGCAGGTTAGCATGTGTATTATGGAGCTTTTAGCTTGAGCTATGTTCAATTCATATTCTTCCCCAGCCTACATGTCCACGTGGCCCCATATGGGTTTTATCTGGGGTGTATGGGTTTTTTAATGACAATACATGGACCCCAGTTGGGTTATAACTTTGGTCCCCTGTTGGGCGTGAGCCCCAATTAGGCTACCACTGGGCTCCCAGCTGAGTTACAGTTAGGGGAACCTATGAGGCTACAGGTGTGGGCCCCAGGTGGGTTACCATTGTGGGCCTCAGTTAAGCCACAAGGTTATTACTGTTAGGGCCAGTCGATGATTGCTCACATGGGGCCCACTTGCAGCCCAGATTGGGCCCATTAGTGGCTGACACAAGCAAAAACACACACTTGGGCCCATATGGAGCCAATGGACAAATCTTTGCAGGCACCAGCTGGGTTAACGAAAGGGGACCCAATTGGCAGCCCATCTTTAACCCATGTGACAGCCCTGCTATACAATCTAACTTACACCAGCATGACCACACTGGGTGACCAGCTAAACCAGGGCCAGGCTGAGGGTCTTGCCAAAGTGGGTGTTACTGTACTGACCTTGTAGGGTCACCAAATTTTATAAAAAATAAATAATAGTAAATAGACAATAGTAGGTATGTATGTACATACAGTCATAAGTGGGTGTGGAGGGAAAAAAAAACAGGGTTGTGTCTCAAAACCTAGTGTGCTGCCTACATAGGCAGCATTTTAAGTCATAGTATGCGCACTCCTACGTCGAACCCTTCCTCAGCCGCTTAGACAATCCCATGATGCACCGCAGGCTAATCTACGAGCAGTGAAGTGGTTTTAAAATGTGAGTTATTTTGATTCTCTGGAGTTTTAATGTGTTTCTGGTCATATAATCACACAAAACAGTATTTTATTATCAACTCTGTAACTAGTCCTTCACCATTTAGCAGTTTATACTTGGTGGACTTTTAAGCCTCGGGCTATTGTTTTGGTTGCCAGCCGGTAGCTTAGCAACCAGCTAAACCACCGGTGGCGTGCTGCAGTGGGTGGGAACAAGCCGTGACGCAGTCTCTCTCTAACTAGAGCGTCTCAGTAATTTATGAGGAGAGAACGCTGCTACTTACACAGTTGCTACCTAGACAGCCTACTTAGACACTCACTAGGATTTGAGACACAGCCCAGGTCATATGTTACTTGCTGAACTATTAACAGTAACAGAAAATTTGACATGTCTAACTTTTGCATGTCACTATAAACGTATGCAATTTGTATTTTTCGCTGGTTAACTACCTTCGTGTGCCTAGTGCAAAGACCAGCCCTGGTAAAGATGTCGGGTCAGTGAAATGCTGGATGACCAGCATCCTTATTGGCCCTCATTCAAAAGGCTTCGGTCACAGAACGAGCAACGCAGCGCAGACGAAAGCCAGAAAAAGATTGAAGAATTTATTCCGTGTTTATCGTATGTATGCACACAATGTCTATACATACAATACAACATATTCACAATATGAGGGTAGCATGACAGATCACTGAACAGAATCCAAACCGTACAAAATAAATGAACCATAAATAAATACATAAATAGGCAAATAAATAAATCAATGAATAAAAGTACAAATAAGATATACAGTAGTTCTATATTACCGTGTCTGCATGCTCGTCGTCGTAGAGTTCCTGTACAAACAATACTGACTAAAATAGGGACTCCTGTCGTTGAGGGGGGGTCAATACTGTGCACGGGAGTTTATGAGGCTACTTCATCCAAACAGAAAGTTCAAAGAGTTTAACCAAGGAAGTTAGGAAGCACTTTTAGAGACTCACACGAGAAAAAAAACAAAAAAAAAAAAACAACTTTCACGCCGAACGCACACAGTCACGCGCACACTCGTACACAAACACAACCACTGGGAGACCCTGATTTTGCTGCGCCCACCATATTCTCCGTATCGTCCTGAGAGTTTAATGCTAAGTCCAGCCCGTCTGGCCTGATCAGACAGTCACACGATCCTCTCAGAGAGCCCCCCAACTACCCCCCTCCCCCAGACCTCAAAGCCTCTTCATGTTTCCAAAGATTATAAACATAACTACAAAATTAAGTCACCCAACTTGCTACTGGAAAGAAGGAAATTAGTGAAAGACGATGAAAGGCTTGCATTTTCAGTAGTTTCTATCCGGCGCTCCGTAATTCCGGGGGAGGGGAAGAGGCTCTTCCGAGTATGGCCATAGCCTATATTCCATAGGACATCCCGATTCTACGTTAAAAAAAGAGCAAGTTCGTCTAATATACACTAACGAATGCCTACCGTATGACTAGAGGGTTTCAAATACTTAAAAATAGAGAAGACACTTCCTCCAGAGTGAGCAATGATAAGCGTTCACGACAGCAAGCGTCAGTACGGGAAACAGGAATGGCTACAGGGCGGTGAAGGCATCTTCTTCCGTTAGCAGTGAACCAGCTGGAACAGACCTCTACGTCATAGTATTACAGCGTGACGCCGACTGATTGAATTCAAAATCAATATTGCTTTTAACACAACGCATACCCTGTTTCACTGCCTCGCTTCACCCAGACGTTACGATAAAAGAAAGGAAGAGAGAGAGAGGCAGGTAAGAAAGGTGAGGCCAGTGAATTAAGGTGGTCCGGAAGGTTGTAGAATGTCAGGAAGCAAATCGGCATGGTCTACTGAAGACCCCCCAGCAGCGTGTCCAACAGTAGCTGTCCAACAGTAGCTGAAGCCCTCGCTTGACTTTGATCCGGAAACACTCTCTGGGCAATCCCACTCTTAAAAATAAAGGTGCTGAACAGGGTTCTAAAGGTTCTGCAGTGGCCGGTTCTGTAAAGATTCGCAAGAATCTGAGGAACCTTTATTTAAACTCAGCAATAATGACAACATGGTGTTATATTCTATCATCGCAATGAGAACCAACCATGATTTTTAGTTTTCTGCATGGTATGAATGCAGCTGCAGCCGTTTATGATAAATCTCATGACGATTGGACCAATAGAAATGGTCCAAAACAGCTTGGAAGTATTTCTGGTTCCATTTACTTACATTAAAAGTGAAGGAAGTTTTTGGCCTCTCCTGTAAAGCTGCTATTTTGGAGATCTAAAGCGATATAGAGTTAACGTTCAAGGAAAGATTTTGAGCTCAACGCTCAGCCTTTTAACATTGTGTGGAAGTTTCATGATGGACCAATAGAAATGCTCCAAAACTGCTTAGAATTCAGTCTAATAGACGTACATGAACAGTAAAACATGGTCTTTTGCTCCTTTTGGCTCCATCTAACTCTCTACTAGACTGAACCCAGCGGTCACTGCTGGGCCGGTAAAGCGGCCGAGCTCTTTCAGTACGCAAGTGTTTAGTATCTGCACTAGCCGTTCTCACCTACTGCTTTCAGTTCTGTGTGGTATGGAAGTAGGAGATTTCAGACACAGCTCGAGTTTTTCATCCAGAATAATACGCCATTGTTATTCTCCAATAATTGTTCAATTAAGCAGCTAAAGATTATATCAATTTTTGCTCACATGTAAAAAATTCCACTGTAAATTAACAGTAAAATACTGGTGGCAGAGACACTACTGTTAATTAAATTACAGTATACAACAGTAAAATAACTTTATTTATTGTACTAACCATCTAAATACTATTTTTTTCTTTAATTTATAGGAACCGCTGCAGCTGCAGTCTAAACATGTCGGTTGTAAACGCACCAGCTCGCGTCTCTTCGTCTAAGAACTGATTTAGATTATCTTTCTTTATTTTACAAATACAACACAACACAAGCTGCCCGGCACTTCCTGCACTGACTGAATGAGCTGAAAGAGTCTTAACTCAGCTGAGCTCAATAACCCGGCCCCGCCCACTGCTTATGGACGGTTTAAAAAACAGAGTTATTATTAAAAAGAAACATTAGTCTGTAATCACCAGTACGAGTTTGATAGATAGTGACTGTACTGTAAAGGGATGATGGTGCATATTTTAGAATATACTGTATTAGCTGATAAATTACAGTTATTTGCTGTTATTGGGCGACTGATTTAATTAAGTTAGTAAGATACTGTTGTAAATCCACAGTAAATTTACAGCAATTCATTACAGTGTAGTCAGTAAAGAACATAAACTGTAACACTGTAAACACTGATATTTTTTTTGTGTTATTGTGTTATTGTGTTATTTTGTTGTGTTATTTCTGACAGATACACGTTTTCTCCTTTTTTTGAAAATTCTTTAAGGGCCATTATGACTGAAGTTCAAATCAATAGACGGTGGACTGACTTTCAATAACTAATTCTGTAACATTTCCTATGCATCCTGTATTCATTCAGGTGTTATATGCCATACGTAATACCTTATAACACCAGACATAAACTTTAACTGTTGCTCTTAAGTAGTTATAATTATATGTATAATACTTTTTAAAGTCAGGCTCAGGTTATAATATCTGTTCATAAGAACATTGTAGACACTGTTGTTATAGAGCGTTTATAGCAGGCCATTACAGGCGAAGTGTAATTACATCTAACTGTCAGTAGAGGACTTATTAGATGTGAGCACAGCAGCTTAAAGCTGTTACTTATGTTACTTATGGCAACTGTAGTTACTGTTGTTCCTACTGACCCACATAAAGCAGCTTTGGTTGCTCCTGTAACCAGAATTACGGTTTTAACTAAAAAAAAAAGAAAAAAATCACATAAAAAGTAATGATTTGACAAATAAATAAATAAATAAATAAATATTGAAGCAGTGCCAGCTCCACAAATCAGCTCTGGTTGTCTTGCACTGTTGTGATGCAGGTAATATATCTAGAACTATGCCATAGCGTGTTGTAGTGCAGTACTTTAATGTTATAAAGTGTCTGGCGTGTCACTATAACTACTTATAAGCAATTATATAACTCATGACGGGCATCGTAAGACATTATATATGCTATATAACACCATATGAATGCATTTATAATAAATATAAATACACAACTCATAGAAAGTGTTACTAAAGCTGTACAAAATAATGGTTCTTCCCAGCAAAACCAAGAACCACCGAGGAACCTTTATTCTTAAGAGTGAAGGTGTGTGATGGTTGCGAGCTCATTCACGAGGTCCAGCATTCAGCAGAGGGACTGAAGTGGCACTGGTCAGACTTCCGAGAGGAGGAGGAGGAGGAGGAGGAGTAGGGGCCAAGGCCTACTGTACACGGCGAGGAAGAGGAGATCCGGAGTGGTCGTCGTGGAGAGAGCGCAGAGATGAAACCAGCCGGGAAAGATTGAAACGAAACATCGAAGCCTGCTGCGGTTCTCCTCGTAGCAGTATGGGTAACAGTATATCACAGATTATATACAAACACCCTGCCCTGTCGTCCAGCGCCCCCTACGCAGCTGAGCGCGCCAGCGTGTGAGCGGTACTGCAGCATGACGATGAGTGACCGTGTGTCTGGATGTGTTTATAAACAGGAACAAAGAACCTCATTTATTAAACACACGTCCAATTAAACCAAAACACTGAAGTAGCAGCATCTCACGATAATTTATATAGAGGGTCTTTCATCATCACGTCTGCCAGAGAAGAGCAGGAACTAGACGGGGCACTCCACACCAACCTAGCTCTCCAGAGAAAAATATTAATAAGCAATAACTACTGTTAATTCAGAAAACCAGGCAAAATTTCTAAAGTTTTTAGGTATGAATTTTTTTGAATGCTCCAAGTTCTAAATCTTAAACATTGAGTGTAAAAGTCTTACAGAACGACTGAACTGAGCTGAAATGTAGATTAATCGTGATCACGTTTTTTTAAAAAGTAAAACTGATTAAAAGTAAAATTGATTAAAAGTACAATTAATTGAATTTTTTCTTTTAAAGTTTTAAATAATTAATTGCTTATTTAACATTAATTACATTGATTTTTTAGGGATGTATATTTCCTTGAATTAGTTCTCATATGCTTTAAAATGTCATTTTTAAGAATCCACACAATCTTAAACAAGAATTTCTGCATAACTCAGCAGCTGGAGGTCTGAACAGAGACATTCAGAGGGGGTTTGGTGTGAAGTGATGGTGATGGTGTTTACAGCGGTGGTGATGGTGTTTACAGTGGTGGTGATGGTGTTTACAGTGGTGGTGATGGTGTTTACAGTGGTGAAGATGTTTACAGTGATGGTGATGGAGTTTACAGTGGTGGTGATGATGTTTACAGTGGTGGTGATGGTGTTTACAGTGGTGGTGATGGTGTTTGCAGTGGTGGTGATGGAGTTTACAGTGGTGGTGGTGATGATGTTTACAGTGGTGGTGATGGTGTTTACAGTGGTGTTCATGGTGTTTACAGTGGCGGTGATGTTTACAGTGGTGGTGATGGTGTTTACAGTGGTGATGGAGGTGTTTACAGTGGTGGTGATGGGAACCAGGGGTCTCCATGTCTACAACACATTGCATTTGTATTTACTATGAAACCCACCAGTGAAGCTACACGTGTCTTCTGAGTTTATCTGGATGTTGATGGTAAAATGTGGAAGATCTGAAAATACTAGGTTTTCTTTGGGGACTATTTGAACCTCACAGCGTCCTGCATGTATCCCTCCACCATGAATGGAGTTTAAGACTGAGATCTTCTCTAAACTATCATAACCAGCGTCTCAGAATCAGACAGTGTATTTATAACATCTACTGTAAGAACTTTCTGTGAGGAGCTTTTAGAGGTGGACGTCTGGTTCCATTCACCTCCACTGTGAACAGTTCTGACTGTATCTAGAACAGCTTTTAGAGGTGGACGTCTGGTTCCATTCACCTCCACTGTGAACAGTTCTGACTGTATCTAGAAGAGAGGTTTTCACACAGAACCCACTCTGAACGACTCTGTTTATATTTAGTAGAAATTCCACACAAGGGGTTGCCCACAAGGCTGCTCTCTGCTTCCCTCTGGTGGTAAAGACCAGTCTATCAGTGCCTCCTGCCAGTGATCGCCTATGAGGCTGCCCTCTGTCTCCCTCTGGTGGTAGAAAGTGGTCTAGCAGTGCTTCCTGCATGCCTGTCAGTAACACAACATTGTATTGTTGTATTTATAGCCAGTTATTACTTTTACTTAGTTCAGTCTTTCTGTAAGTACATCATCTCTACATTTAGGAACTTGACAGCACAAAGCTTATAAAATAATTAAATAAATACCTACAATTTAATTAGATCAATGCTTTGTATTAATTGAAACTGAGGTTTTGGCATTGGTGAGCTAGATTTGAATGAAGAAGCTAATTTCTTCGCTGCACGTGCTTAATTTCTGCATCTTATTTGAAATGATTTATGATTAGATCCTTCATTTTACGGGTTAAATTTCATTCTGCTCTTCAACTTCAACAAAAACTGAAGAACAGTACATAACAGACTTCAGTACTAAGACATTTCACTGCACGGTATGGATTAAGACTGCTCTAGCCACTTTAGGCCACTACTGATCGCCTGGACTTAAAGAAACGGTCTTGTCAAAAACCAAACTGACCCCAGATGTAGTTGTACCAGCCAAGAAACATAGGGTTTCCAAATTTAGCTTTTTTAGTTTATTATAATGCTGCTAGCAAACCCAAACCTAAACACATCCCTGGTATACGTATGTAGTTTGTGATTTCTATTTTATTTCTAATTCATTCGGGACAGGAATTCATTCTTTCTTCTTCATTCTTATTCTTATTTCTAGTTCACAGTTTATCGTATTGTGTCATAGACCACACTGGCACGTCTGATTAGCCTGCGTTTATGGGAAAGGGAGCAGGACAGATATTTCTAGTGGGATCGGGAGGAAGTGGGATGAATTCTAGCAGGTCCTCTACCTTGTAGCTCCTGCAGTAAACCAAAGTAGCAAACTCTGGACACAGCCTATACTTCAGCTCAGCTCACGTGATAAACTAGATCTGTTCGACGCCATTGGTCAATCACAAACACGGCCAGTCTTTCTGGAGCCTAGGAGATGTTTAGTAGCACATGCTTTGTTTATGGCAGCTCAGTCTGGTTAGGAACCTGCTTCTTGCCCAGCCGATCGTTCGTCGCTGTCCAAAGTAAAACGTATCTCAATTTTTGATGATTTTTTAATTTTTCTGTATTGAAA
>CM038723.1:2058383-2133383 GCA_021613375.1 Megaleporinus macrocephalus
TGGTTAGTATGGTGGTGTAGAGGTTAGTATAGTGGTGTAGTGGTTAGTATGGTGGTGTAGTGGTCAGTATGGTGGTGTAGTGGTTAGTACGGTGGTGTAGTGGTTAGTATGGTGGTGTAGTGGTCAGTATGGTGGTGTAGTGGTTAGTATGGTGGTGTAGTGGTTAGTATGGTGGTGTAGTGGTTAGTATGGTGGTGTAGTGGTCAGTATGGTGGTGTAGTGGTTAGTACGGTGGTGTAGTGGTTAGTATGGTGGTGTAGTGGTCAGTATGGTGGTGTAGTGGTTAGTATGGTGGTGTAGTGGTCAGTATGGTGGTGTAGTGGTTAGTACGGTGGTGTAGTGGTTAGTATGGTGGTGTAGTGGTTAGTACGGTGGTGTAGTGGTTAGTATGGTGGTGTAGTGGTTAGTATGGTGGTGTAGTGGTCAGTACGGTGGTGTAGTGGTTAGTATGGTGGTGTAGTGGTCAGTACGGTGGTGTAGTGGTTAGTATGGTGGTGTAGTGGTTAGTAAGGTGGTGTAGTGGTCAGTATGGTGGTGTAGTGGTCAGTATGGTGGTGTAGTGGTCAGTATGGTGGTGTAGTGGTTAGTATGGTGGTGTAGTGGTTAGTATGGTGGTGTAGTGGTCAGTATGGTGGTGTAGTGGTTAGTATGGTGGTGTAGTGGTTAGTACGGTGGTGTAGTGGTTAGTACGGTGGTGTAGTGGTTAGTATGGTGGTGTAGTGGTTAGTACGGTGGTGTAGTGGTTAGTATGGTGGTGTAGTGGTTAGTATGGTGGTGTAGTGGTCAGTATGGTGGTGTAGTGGTTAGTATGGTAGTGTAGTGGTTAGTACGGTGTTGTAGTGGTTAGTACGGTGGTGTAGTGGTTAGTATGGTGGTGTAGTGGTCAGTATGGTGGTGTAGTGGTTAGTATGGTGGTGTAGTGGTTAGTATGGTGGTGTAGTGGTTAGTATGGTGGTGTAGTGGTCAGTATGGTGGTGTAGTGGTTAGTATGGTGGTGTAGTGGTTAGTATGGTGGTGTAGTGGTTAGTATGGTGGTGTAGTGGTTAGTATGGTGGTGTAGTGGTCAGCACTGTCTCCTCACAGTAAGATGATCTGGGTTGGATTCCCGGTCTGGGTGGTTCTGTGTGGAGTGTGTATGTTCTCTCTGTGTTTGAGTGGGTTCCTCCGGGTTCTCCGGTTTCCTCCCACAGTCCAAACACATGTATGTTAGGTTCTGAATGAATGATGGTGAAGAATAAAAATAAAAATGTATTCTCTGGTCAGCGACGCCCCGGCGTTTCAGAACTGGACTGTGAGTGTTTTGATTTGTGTGCTGGGCCGGCGTGAGCGAGTATGAGAAGCCTTGTTTTCTTGTCAGCGAGAGCAGATCTAGCGCGTCTGGCCGGTTCTGACCCTGCGCCTGGAGGACGAGGTGAATGACGCAGCCGTCAAGACAAGAACGTCACAAATCAATTCAGTCCAGACTGTCCGTCTGCTGCGATGACCGAAGCTGCCATCAGAAAAAAAATAAAGATATCCTGACAGGACCTCATTCACGCTCGCCACACACACACACACACACACACACACACACACACACACACACACTATCACTCAATATAGATTTCATTTGCATGGATTCTGCCTTGTTTCTACACTCACTGTCCACTGTATCAGCTCCACTGACCATACAGGACCTCCACTCACTGTCCACTGTATCAGCTCCACTGACCATACAGGACCTCCACTCACTGTCCACTGTATCAGCTCCACTGACCATACAGGACCTCCACTCACTGTCCACTGTATCAGCTCCACTGACCATACAGGAGCTCCACTCACTGTCCACTGTATCAGCTCCACTGACCATACAGGACCTCCACTCACTGTCCACTGTATCAGCTCCACTGACCATACAGGACCTCCACTCACTGTCCACTGTATCAGCTCCACTGACCATACAGGACCTCCACTCACTGTCCACTGTATCAGCTCCACTGACCATACAGGACCTCCACTCACTGTCCACTGTATCAGCTCCACTGACCATACAGGAGCTCCACTTACAGACTGTAGTTCATCTGATTCTCTGTATACTTTATTACTCTGTTCTTTAATGATCAGGACCCCCACAGGACCACCACAGAGCAGATACTATTAGAGAGGTTCTTAATGGATCACTGCAGTCACACTGACATGGTGGTGGTGTGTTAGTTGGTGTGTGTTGTGCTGGTGTGAGTGGATCAGACACAGCAGTGCTGCTGCTGCTGGAGTGTTTAAACACCTCCTCAGTGTCACTGCTGGACTGAGAATCGTCCACCAACCAAAACTATCCAGACAGCAGTGTCCTGTGGGCGGCGTCCTGTGTCCACTGATGAAGAACTAGAGGAACACAAACTGTGCAGCAGCAGATGAGCTACTGTCTCTGACTTTACATCTACAAGATGGACCAGCAAGTAGTAGGAGTGTCTAATAGAGTGGACAGTGAGTGGACACAGTGTTTAAACACTCCAGCAGCAGCATTGCTGTGTCTGATCCACTCACACCAGCACCACGTCAGCGTCACTGCAGTGCTGACAACCACCCTCCATCATCTAGCTAGTCCACACAACTACTTAGTGTTTGGAAAACAGTGTCCTGGGTCTGTAGGATTAAGCTCACGTCTGAGAAGCTACCTGAGGACAGAGACAGAGCGTCTCTCTTACCACACGAGAGGCAATTAATCCACACAGCCGAGTCACAGCGACCCGAGCAGCTGCCAGAACAATAAAAGGTCAAGAGTAATCGGTACTGTGGATCTCAAACCCTCCATCACCATCACCCGTCTTCACCCTCTCTCACACGAGGAGCAGCAGCAGGTTCCCCCACAGGACCCCTGTTCACAGGACCCCTGTTCACTCATTAATCCTAACACTTACGATCCTCTCACTGTGGATCATCTCAGAAACTCGGCTTTAATTATAGTTCTTCTAGTCTCCGGTTCTGTTTTAGAACCTACTGACTGTCTACATATACCGTACTGCACGTCACACTATGTGGCTCCTGACACGTACACTGTCCCAATTTTCACACCCCCTAACTACACTGTCTACTGAGGTTCCATCCTTCGGCTGAATTGTGGCGAAGCATCTAACGAGGTTCCTCAGAAGCTAAGACAATCCCATGATGCACCACAAGCAGAATACTTTCCAGCATGCTGGAGGAGACAGCTGAATATGAGTGGTAGGGTAAACAGGTTGTAGATAGATTAATATGAGTGGTAGGGTAAACAGGTTCTAGATAACTGAATATGAGTGGTAGGGTAAACAGGTTCTAGATAACTGAATATTAGTGGTAGGATAAACAAGTTGTAGATAGCTGAATATGAGTGGTAGGGTAAACAGGTTCTAGATAACTGAATGAGTGGTAGGGTAAACAAGTTGTAGATAGCTGAATATGAGTGGTAGGGTAAACAGGTTCTAAATAACTGGGTGTAAATATAAGTGGTAGAGTAAACAGGTTCTAGATAACTGAATATGCGTGGTAGGATAAACAAGTTGCAGATAGCTGAATATGAGTGGTAGGGTAAACAGGTTCTAGATAACTGAATATGAGTGGTAGGGTAAACAGGTTGTAGATAGCTGAATATGAGTGGTAGGGTAAACAGGTTCTAGATAACTGAATATGAGTGGTAGGGTAAACAGGTTGTAGATAGCTGAATATGAGTGGTAGGGTAAACAGGTTCTAGATAACTGAATATGAGTGGTAGGGTAAACAGGTTGTAGATAGCTAAATATGAGTGGTAGGGTAAACAGGTTCTAGATAACTGAATATGAGTGGTAGGGTAAACAGGTTATAGATAGATTAATATGAGTGGTAGGGTAAACAGGTTCTAGATAACTGAATATGAGTGGTAGGGTAATCAGGTTCTAGATAACTGAATGAGTGGTAGGGTAAACAAGTTGTAGATAGCTGAATATGAGTGGTAGGGTAAACAGGTTCTAAATAACTGGGTGTAAATATAAGTGGTAGAGTAAACAGGTTCTAGATAACTAAATGAGTGCTAGGGTAAACAAGTTTTAGATAACTGAATATGAGTGGTAGGGTAAACAGGCTGTAGATGGCAGGTTCTAGATAACTGAATGAGTGGTAGGGTAAACAAATTGTAGATAGCTAAATATAAGTGGCAGGGTAAACAGATTCTAGATAACTGAATATGAATGGTAGTGGAAGCAGGTTCAGGATAACTTGGTGTGAAAATATAAGCACGTTCTAGATAACTTGGTGTAAATATAAGTGGTGGTGTAAGCAGGTTCTAGATAAGCGGGTGTAAATATAAGTGGTAGGGTAAACAGGTTCTAAATAACTGGGTGTAAATATAAGTGGTAGCGTAAACAGGTTCTAGATAACTAAATGAGTGGTATTTTATTTCTGAAGCTGTGCCGGTACTTAACATTCCTCGAAACTCAGTGTCACATGTGTACCGGGAATGCGTCATAGAAGGCATTACCACCCACGGTGGACAGCACGGGGCAGTGGCCGCCCACGGATGCTTTATGATCATGACCGGTGGCGTTTAGCTAGAACTGTCTGTTTGTTCAACTTACATCCACATTTAATGCAGAAGGACCCACACGTCATATCCCACAGGCCAGTGCAGCTTCTTTAGCTTCCATGGGAGGAGAAGATCTACCAGAGTGACTCCATACTGTGTCTACTGGTCTGTCTAAACACATCATTGACCGGTGGTCACTATATTTCACTGCTTGGTGACCATTCACAGCCCTTCATGAACTTCCACAAAGATGATATTCCAGCAGGGTGATGCACCGTGCAAATCAGCTCCCAGTTGTCCACAATAGGTTTGAGGAGCACTCTGGAGAGTTCCGGCACACGGTGTGACCTGTTTGTTTATCCAGCATGAGCCCAGCTGAGCATTTATGGGATGTGGTGGAGAGACTCCACCTGAGATTCTGCACCCACAGTACCACGGAGCTGTGGGTGGCTATCTAGATGATGTGTCTTAACATCCCTCCAGAGATCCTACAGAATCAACACCACACTGAGTTGCAGCACGTGGCCAGACTAGAGGGGGTCCCACATAATACCAGCTCCTGTCCTATGATTTATGGCATGTCAGTTCGGATGTGGCTGAATCCTAAATGTCTATTTTTAGCTATACTATGAGCTGCTGGGCTGCAAGAGTCAGTATTTAAATTCCTATGTAGTGCACTATGTAGGGAGCAGGGAGGGGTTTGAGATGCAGCCCTAGTGTGGGACGAGGGGCAGATCTGGATTCGTGCTATATAAGGTTTTATATTAACAGTGCTGTTATTATATTATATTATATTATATTATATTATATTATATTATATTATAAACCCATTAACTTCCGCCTTATCCTGCTAGTTGGGGTGGGAGGAAACCAGAGTATGTGTTATGTTATATTATATTATATTATATTATATTATATTATATTATATTATATTATATTATATTATATTATATAAAGTAGTAATATAGAGGAAGTTTAAACACCTGCTCAGATACATGTTAGTCTATTTAATCTGATAATTTGATCTGCATTTTAGGGGAATTTCATACATTCGTCTGTTAAAAACATAACTTTCAGGTGTTTTTATGATGATCCCAAACTCATGAGTGCAATGTCATGTACCTCAACAGCAGCTATGTTAGTCGTGTGCAGGAGGGGGGCGCTAGAGAGCTTAGCAGGCCCATCTCGTGCTGCTTAAGCATGCGGGAAGCAGGTTAAGCTTAAGCAGAGGCTAAATGGGTAAACACAGAGCGCTAATCTGCTTGTGGAGTGGGCTTAACCACACAAACCCATTACACAATCCTACTGAGGATCAGCTCGTGGTAAACACAAGATACTGACACACGAGTAAAGAAAAAGTTTAGATATACAATTTCTTTTTTTTATTATTATTATTATTATTTTTGTACCCATAACACATAAAATTCGGTAAATAAACTGTAACTGAAATGACACTAAATATATTTTTATTACTTATTATTACTGCATATTAATATTATTTTGGATAAAGGCAGTGCTGTGAGATTACCAGGTATAAGTTTAGGGTGGGTGGGTCGACATCATGTAAAACTCCTAGTAATATATATATATATATATATAATACTACATACACACACTGTACAAGCCACCACTGACAGTGACACCATGTAAGAGAGTAATAATACAGGGTTACCAACACACACACACACACAGAAGGAATCTAAACCCAGTGACCTGCCAGTGACCCGTCGTGTGTGTGGGCACATGAGTGCGTGCAAGAATGGACATGCAGTCAAAAGCCTAGACCTGCCTGACTGTGTATGTTTTCTTTTCATAGACTTAGACACTGAAACAAAACCCAACAGGTACACCATTCCAGCCCCGCAGCCCCGTCAGGCACTAATGTTGGGGCAGAAGGCCTGTAGCATTAACATCACACACCCCTGGACCTAAGGGTCCGAGCACAAATCCTAAACCCCCACAAACCCAGATTCCTCCATCAGACTGCCAGAGAGTGAAGCATGATTCATCACTCTAGTCCAGTGGTGGAGCTTTACACCACTCTAGAGTCCAGTGGTGGAGCTTTACACCACTTCAGAGTCCAGTGGTGGAGCTTTACACCACTCCAGGGTCCAGTGGTGGAGCTTTACACCACTCTAGAGTCCAGTGGTGGAGCTTTACACCACTCCAGAGTCCAGTGGTGCAGCTTTACACCACTCCAGAGTCCAGTGGTGGAGCTTTACACCACTCCAGAGTCCAGTGGTGGAGATTTACACCACTCCAGAGTCCAGTGGTGGAGCTTTACACCACTCCAGAGTCCAGTGGTGGAGCTTTACACCACTCTAGAGTCCAGTGGTGAAGCTTTACACCGCTCCAGAGTCCAGTGGTGGAGCTTTACACCACTCCAGAGTCCAGTGGGTGGAGCTTTACACCACTCCAGAGTCCAGTGGTGGAGCTTTACACCACTCTAGTCAACACTTTGCAATTTCTATTTCTATACATTGTCAACTTTTTCTGATTTGGTGTTGAAGAGTATCAAATTTCATACTGTACGGTATGTGCCTGTGTCCAAAAATAAAAGAGGCTTAGGTAAAGATAAAAGGAAATTGAGAAATGAGGATAATTTCAGAGACAGCAGATCAAAAGAAGATGATTAAAATATCTTTCTCAGCTCGTCTTGTACAAATCAGATCAGATTCTCACCTCCCACTACTGCGCTGTGTGTATACCCTCGCTGTCAGATCAAAACCGGGTAACGTCTTAAACACCAATTTCAAAACACCAGCTGCCCTTTACCACGTCTGAGCACTCGATCCCAAACTGACCACCAGCAATGATCTAAAGCTGACTGGACTCTGGTTTCCTCCTTCTCTTACAGAGGAGTCATTTCAGGAGATGGAGGTTTTAGTTAAGACACCTGGGGAAACAGGTGTACGAGCATGGACACTGATGAGGGAGTGACTGATGGAGCGTAGAATATTATTCCTACCTGGCGAGTCCAGTGGGCTTAACATCATTGGTTAAATACGGTGGTCTCGGCTCCTCCCTACATCACTTTTACAACGAGTTTTATTCGTCTTCCTATATTAACTGGCTCGATAACGAGCATGACAGTTGATTTTCAGGCTCGATCAAGTACTTTAAGATTTCCAGACTAAAGTTTATCCAGACTAAAACATCTGCACTGTCTGAGGAATAAGTTCCTGAAAGTAGAATTAAAACTGAATTTTGTACAGATGATTATTTTATTATTTCTTATTAATTGGTTGCTACAAAATAATGTATTTACAGATGCAGGATGGTTGCGCATAAACAACAAATAGACGAGTGCAGGTGGGTGTGTCTTTGGATTAGAGGTTAGGGGTCTGCAAGCAGTTGAACAAAGCTGCAATATTTGGGTTCAACTGAAAATGAATGGGTTCCTATGGGAGGAACCAGGGATGAATAAATGATAAATAGAGGAGTGCAGGTCAGTGTGTCTGTGGATTAGAGGTTGGGGGTCAGTTCTGAGTAAGTACAGGTCTGTGCTCTGTTATTTTTTTTTGAAACGGTGTCTGTTGGTTGAGCAGAAGAACTTTTCCAGTCTATTCATTCTCTATGGGAAAAAATTCTGTAAAAAAAACCCAGTTGTTATCCGGAATTCATGCATCTGATCAAAAAGCTGTACACGAGCCCAAATCATCCAATCAGACCAGAGCTGGAACGGAGTTGATATTTTGAAAACTGTGGGACGAGTTATATCTGTGGGGGTTATCATTGTTTGAAGAAGACTTAAAGTTTGGTTGGAGTTGGATTTGAAATTGCTGCGGTGCAGGGATCAAGTCAGGCAGAAGCTCTTGGGCGGGAAGCTCTTGAGCGGGAAGTTCTTGGGCGGGAAGTTCTTGGGCGGGAGGTTCTTGGGCTGGATGCTCTTGGGCGGGAGGTTCTTGGGCTGGAAGCTCTTGGGCGGGAAGTTCTTGGGCGGGAAGTTCTTGGGCGGGAAGCTCTTGGGCGGGAAGCTCTTGAGCGGGAAGTTCTTGGGCGGGAAGTTCATGGGCGGGAAGCTCTTGAGCGGGAAGTTCATGGGCGGGAAGTTCTTGGGCTGGATGCTCTTGGGCGGGAAGCTCTTGAGCGGTAAGTTCTTGGGCGGGAAGCTCTTGGGCGGGAAGCTCTTGAGCGGGAAGCTCTTGAGCGGGAAGTTCCTGGGCGGGAAGTTCTTGGGCGGGAAGTTCTTGGGCGGGAAATTCTTGGGCGGGAAGTTCATGGGCAGGAAGCTCTTGAGCGGGAAGTTCTTGGGCGGGAAGTTCTTGGGCGGGAAGTTCTTGGGCTGGAAGCTCTTGGGCGGAAAGTTCTTGGGCGGGAAGTTCTTGGGCGGGAAGCTCTTGAGCGGGAAGTTCTTGGGCGGGAAGTTCTTGGGTGGGAAATTCTTGGGCGGGAAGCTCTTGAGCGGGAAGTTCTTGGGCTGGAAGCTCTTGGGCGGGAAGTTCTTGGGCGGGAAGTTCTTGGGCGGGAAGCTCTTGAGCGGGAAGTTCTTGGGCGGGAAGTTCTTGGGCTGGAAGCTCTTGGGTGGGAAGTTCTCCATTGTATCTCATTCCTGTTTAAAGCTGTAGTCTGACTCATTAGGCCAGAGCGGCTAAGACAGCTAAGACTACCGACACCCCGCTTACACTCACACTTGAGGCGAGAGAGTGAGCTTTGGGGGACCGCTAAGAGTCTCATCAGCCCCGCCTCCACTTCCTGAACCGAGTGGCCGCTGACAGTTTGGACGGAAAGAAAGGATTTCTGACAGTTTAGCACCACAACTCTGACCACTTTGTGCAGCCAGCCGTACAACACGCTACACAACAAAGCAAGCAGGACGCTCTGGACAGCCTGTCCATCCACCTTCAGTCCTCCACCACTCTGACGCTCCAACTCACTTACAGACTGTAGTTCATCTGATTCTCTGTATACTTCATTACTCTGTTCTTTAACGATCAGGACCCCCACAGGACACACAGGTGGTGTGTTAGTGTGTGTTGTGCTGGTGTGAGTGGATCAGACACAGCAGTGCTGCTGCTGGAGTGTTTAAACACTGTGTCCACTCACTGTCCACTCTATTAGACACTCCTACTACTTGCTGGTCCACCTTGTAGATGTAAAGTCAGAGACAGTAGCTCATCTGCTGCTGCACAGTTTGTGTTCCTCTAGTTCTTCATCAGTGGACACAGGACGCTGCCCACAGGACACTGCTGTCCGGATAGTTTTGGTTGGTGGACAATTCTCAATCCAGCAGTAACACTGAGGAGGTGTTTAAACACTCCAGCAGTAGCACTGCTGTGTCTGATCCACTCACACCAGCACAACACACACTAACACACCACCACCACTTCAGTGTCACTGCAGTGCTGAGAATGACCCACCTCCCTAATAGTATCTGCTCTGTGGTGGTCCTGTGGGGGTCCTGATCATTAAAGAACAGAGTAATAAAGTATACAGAGAATCAGATAAACTACAGTCTTTAAATGGAGCTCCTGTATGGTCAGTGGAGCTGATACAGTGGACAGTGAGTGGAGGTCCTGTATGGTCAGTGGAGCTGATACAGTGGACAGTGAGTGGAGGTCCTGTATGGTCAGTGGAGCTGATACAGTGGACAGTAAGTGTAGCTCCTGTATGGTCAGTGGAGCTGATACAGTGGACAGTGAGTGGAGGTCCTGTATAGTCAGTGGAGCTGATACAGTGGACAGTGAGTGTAGGTCCTGTATGGTCAGTGGAGCTGATACAGTGGACAGTGAGTGGAGGTCCTGTATGATCAGTGGAGCTGATACAGTGGACAGTGAGTGGAGGTCCTGTATAGTCAGTGGAGCTGATACAGTGGACAGTGAGTGGAGATATATGAAAGTGGTTTTAATGTTATGGCAATGTATATATATATACATATATATATATATATATATATAATTTATCTTCCACACTCAATTCTCTCATTCTCAGTACCTCATAACTGCAGGACAGAAACTAGAACCACAGACAGCAGAGCCAAGTTATGTAAGTCTACGTTTCCTCCAGAGGAATCACAGACCAAACACGATCATTTCCACTGTGTCCTGCACCAGACAGGGACCCAACTTCCAGTTAGCGGAGAATCGCTCATTAAGTTCATTCACAATTCCCTAATGCGAGATCATGAAGCTCCGAGCCGGCAAACGCATAAGCATGAGTTCATTTACTGAGTCCCAGATCAAATCAGCAAGCAGCTCACTACTGCACCCCTGTGGCAGAACTGCAGTACAGCAGGCCAGGAATTACACTGGCTCAGTGCCACAGCTAGTAAATCCATAGTGGTCCCTGTGCTGGTTCTAGAGTAGCTCTACCCCCTAATTCACCTGTTTCATAAGCTTCACTCTCTGAAAGCTTAATACTGCAGAAAAGCACTCACACCAAAAATTTGAATTCTAAGTCTTCAGCCTCTGCAATCGAAACTGCAGACTTTTGTTTTTTTTTCTGGCTCTAGTTCACAGAGGCAAGGATTTGTTGGAATTTGGTTCCAGCGTAGTGATGTGGGCGGACTTTTCACAGACTTTGCCTGATCGCCATGGATACCAGAAAACTTTACCCAGAGCTCCTTTTCCACTGTGAGTGCTCCAGTGTTGGAAAGTTGGAATGTTCTCTCAGCCTGTCTCACACTGTATTGTAAAGCTTCCAATTCATGTTATACAGAAAAAAATATATAAAAAGAATTTCAATAAATTCTGCCAATAAAATGGACTGTCCATCACCGGGTCTAGATCTGAGCACGAATAGGAGTTTTTTGGGACGTGGGTTTACCGACCTCCTGCCCCTCCCGTGTGAACAACTGACCATCCTGTGTGGTCTGATGTGGAACAACTGACCATCCTGTGTGGTCTGATACTGAACAACTGCCCATCCTGTGTGGTCTGATACTGAACAACTGCCCATCCTGAGAGGTCTGATACTGAACAACTGTCCATCCTGTGCCTTCTGACACTGAACAACTACCCATCCTCTGAGGTCTAATACTGAACAACTGCCCATCCTGTGCGGTCTGATACTGAACAACTGCCCATCCCGTGCGGTCTGATACTGAACAACTGCCCATCCCGTGCGGTCTGATCCTGAACAACTGCCCATCCCGTGCGGTCTGATACTGAACAACTGTCCATCCTGTGTAGTCTGATACTGAACAACTGCCCATCCTGTGTGGTCTGATACTGAACAACTGTCCATCCTGTGTGGTCTGATACTGAACAACTGCCCATCCTGTGAGGTCTGATACTGAACAACTGCCCATCCCGTGCGGTCTGATACTGAACAACTGCCCATCCTGAGTGGTCTGATACTGAACAACTGTCCATCCTGTGTGGTCTGATGCTGTTTGCCTGCATTCTGGACCAGTTTACCCACCATGAAGCTTCTGCTGTCCAGTGCTTTGTGGAAGGTGTGACCCTCACTGCTCCTCTGATGAGACTCTTCCTCTGGCTCTGAGGGAGTTCTTCTTGCCACTGTCGCCCCTGGCGATGCTCACTGGGGACTCGGACCTGGATTTTCTCTAATACTGCTTTGTGATGACATCTGATGTAAACCAGTATAAAAATAAACCTGGACTATAATTAGTCTTTCACTGTTGTAGCTCTCTTATCCTCTCCTAGAAGTCGAGGGCTGGATCCCCCATCCCTTAATTATCTTCATCCTTAAACGAATCTGAGTTCGGCGCAAAACTCGGGGGCATCAAAGGATTAGTAAACAAACCAGCTACGTACAATCAGCAGATTAACGAAGAAGAAGCGGCTGTTTAAACAACACTCGGCCTTGTGATCATTTCACGAGACTCGCAACTCCCTCTACAGGCCTCAAATCTGGTGCAGTTCAGTTGCATGTATGTTTCCAGGAAGTGAAGCTGCAGGAAAGTTTTAGCATGGAAATCTGGCCTAAGAGGTTAATCAGCTGATCATCTGGATTAGTGTGTCACACACGCAGGACGAGTACTAACGAAGGGTCATTGTTTCTGGAGTCCCGGCCTCCACTTTGACCCTTTTCAAAGACTTTGCGCTCCGGTCAGCGTGCGGCGCTGTCCGCGGTGCTGGATGTGTGCGAGCTGTCGGCTGTTTCGGAGGCAGATGGCGTCTCCGTCAGGCGGGGGAGCGCAGCGGTGTTCTGGAGGGGTAGACGCCGTGTCTGTGTGGCAGTTTTCTCAATGTCAGCCCTGACAGCTCCCTCCATCAGCTTTCCCATAATTCATCAGAGCTGGTGTGTGTGGTGTGGGCAGCTGCCTCACAGCGGGATGGGAACGGTCTCATTCCCACCAGCATCAGTACTCCACACACACACACACACACACACACACACACACACACACACACTGACCCTCACACATCTCAACGTCACGTATAATCTTTCATTTTACAAGATTTTTTTAATTCCACAGAACGGCTTAACGGCATCTTCCGTCCATCGTTACTGAATTTCAACAACACCTAGTAAACATGTTCATATAAGATCTGTTCCTGTATACAATCAAATTTCCATGGTTACTGGGTATCATTTTATGATTTTATGAGTGGTGGTACAAAACAAAAGCACATTAGCAACCACCTGGGATAACACAGCAACAGCCTAGCAACACCTAACAACGACCTAAGGTAATGCAGTAAAGCCTAGCAACACCTAACAACCAATAGGATCAATATAGCAAAAGCCATGCAACACCGTAGCAACCAACTGGAAAAACAAAGCAACAGCCTAGCGACACCTAACAACAACCAGGGATAACATAGTAACAGCATAGCAACACCTAACAACCACCAAGAGTAACATAGCAACAGCCTAGCAACACGCAACAACCAACTAAGGTAATGCAGTAAAGCCTAGCAACACCTAACAACCAACAGAAGTTATATAGCAAGAGCCATGCAATACTGTAGCAACCACCTGGAATAACATAGCAACAGCCTAGCGACACTTAACAACCACCAAGAGTAACATAGCAACAGCCTAGCAACACCTAACAACCAACTAAGGTAATGCGGTAAAGCCTAGCAACACCTAACAACCACCAAGAGTAACATAGCAACAGCCAACTAAGTTAATGCAGTAAAGCCTAGCAACACCTAACAATCAACAGCGGTAATATAGCAAGAGTCTAGCAATCATATAGGATAACAAAGCTACAGTCTGACAACACCTAACAACCACCAGGTATAACATAGTAACAGCCTAGCAGCAGCTTAGCAACCACCTGGAATACCATAGGAATACTATAGGACATATCACACACACACACACACACATTATATATATATATATATATATATATATATATATATATATATATATATATATATATATATATATATATATAGTAGATAATGTATGTACAGTGTACCCTCCATAGCCCGGATCTCCTAAACGGAGGTGTCAGAGAGGAGAGACTGCTAGCTCCGTGTTTTCAGAACTGGGTTGAGGCCAATGGGAAGAGACTCCATCCATCAATCCCACAGCGTCTGGCTCCACCGCCTCTGGCAACGCTAGACTACAGCAGCACAGTCCTTATCTCTGTCCCAGTCTCATCCTGACGAAACAGTCGGACTCGGAGGAGAAACGTAGACTGTTTGGTGGAGAACGAGGTGCACAAAGCAGAGAAGACTGGAACATGAACGACAATAAAGAGCAACAAGGCCGATACGCTTCACACCGACAGCACTTCAGGGACTCCAAGTCTTTCAGAACTCAATGCACAATTAACCACAAGTACATCCCATCTGCTCAGTGACTCACCATCTTCCTTCACAACCTTTGGCATTTAGCTCAGCGTTCCAGGGATACATTAACGGTAGAAACACCTCGACTTGCTCCGCCAGTGTGAGGATCACATGCTTCCACATTTCAGCTACACTGCCTTCATTTATGGTTCTGAAGGTGTTTGAGGATTAAGTCCCCAGAGAGTGCTATTTACTGACACATACCAGACCTGCTTTTTATCAGGGGACAATCCTGGAAAAACAAACACAGTCACTCTTGTATTTCTATCTTTCATGGAGCAAATGAGTGTAAGATGATGCAACCCACTTAAATTCATGCTCCAAGCTATAGGGGGCAGCACATCACCAGAAAATGCTCCTCCTCCCTTTTCACTCCTTACCAATATAGAAAAAAACATACTACAGTGACTCACTATCACCTCTTCAGGTACAAAGTGATATTACAATGACTCACTATCACCTCTTCAGGTACAAAGTGGTACTACACTGACTCACTATCACCTCTTCAGGTACAAAGTGGTACTACACAGACTCACTATCACCTCTTCAGGTACAAAGTGATATTACAATGACTCACTATCACCTCTTCAGGTACAAAGTGGTACTACAGTGACTCACTATCACCTCTTCAGGTACAAAGTGGCACTGCAGTGACTCACTATCACCTCTTCAGGTACAAAGTGGTACTACAGTGTCTCACTATCACCTCTTCAGGTACAAAGTGGCACTACAGTGACTCACTATCACCTCTTCAGGTACAAAGTGGTATTATGTGTAATGTTTTTGAGTTAATTGACATTTTGGTTAATGTTAACAAAATACAAGGTATGTCACAGCTGCAGCCAACCTTATGTGGTGCTGCTTCTGTCACACATGCACTGATCTGGGACCAGCTAACAGTGCAACGGCTAGCATAAAGCGTCCTTCGAGCTGCCTGAGCCGGCGCTGGCCTGGAAAACTCAGGACCAGATGAAGAACTTGTGTTTCCGGCGCCAGACCCCAAAGGCATCATGAAAGATTCACACAACCTGTCCGCATTTCTCCACTTCCTACTGCCTTCAGTTTTTTCTCTTTCCCGCTCTCGTCCTCAAGCGAGCGCTGGCTAAAAGCAGCGATTTACAGGGCAGAGGTCAGCCTGACCGCTGGGCCACGGTTTGAATTATTTCTCAGCTGTAGCTCCTCGAAACAAACTCAGAAATTACATCTAAAGTACAGACTGTACATGTACTGTGTAGGATGACTAACACAAACTGTGCTGCACCAGGTGAGCAGGACCAGCAAGGAAGGAGTGTCCAAAAGAGTGCACGGTGAGTGGACAAGATTGGGGTCTACTATATTAGACTGACATGCTTAAATTCCCCCCATATTTTTCTTAAACTGTACGCCCGTATTCACCCTCTGTTAGAGCTCCTGCGTCTTTAGGCCCCGCCTCTGATGAGCCCAGTGTGCTCTGATTGGTCGGCTTGTTCACTCTATACTGAGTGTTATGGTAGCAGCATCCTGCTACAAGTTCCCTTTCCCCTTTGAAGTGAGTAATTAGGATTGTGTTACAAGATGACATCACAGTGTAACAAGGAAAAGGGCTGGAATTCCACCAAGGCAGCTGAGAAAAGTGGTTCCTCTGGCAACTTTGATCTTCATCGCTCAAAAAGCTACAACATACAAGGTATGAGTGGACAGAGAGTGGACACAGGGTTGAGAACTTGTTTATAATTAGGAACAGCTTGCGAGCTGCTGGGCTTCTGGCTGGACCTATGAATGATTCAAGGGATCGAACTAAGAAAATATGTTAATGATTTAAAAACAAAGTTGTCTTCAGCTTCGACACCACTGATAGTTTTATTTATGTAGTATAGGAGAACAAACAAACAACACTAAACTTACTGTATACTATAAATAAATATAACTTTCACTGAGCCCAGTGTGCTCTGACTGGTCTGCTCACCCACTCTATTCTGAATGGTGTGGTAGACTCATCCTGCAACAAGTTCCACCCCTTGAGGTAGGCAATTTGGACTGTGGTACAAGATGATGTCACCTTGTAAGAGAGAAACGGGCTGGATTTCCTATGAGTCTTCTACCAGGTAGCCTATGTAATGGAGGCTTTATGTTGATTAACTTCAGAGTAGCCCTGGTCAGGCCACATACGGTCATTAACTTGGGCCAATAATATGTGTTTTATTTATCGTAACACTATATCAGTCATACTGTTCACTGAATTCTGCTATTCTAGACAGAAGTGATGGCTTAAGCTGGACACAGCCTGTTGTTTCCATCATCAGGACCAGCGGAGGTTCTAAATGTTGAGTCTGTCTCAAAACCTAATAGACTCTGGATCAGATGTGTAAGTAGCAGGGTTCTCTCCTCGTCTCAGACAGGTTACTGAGACGCTGTAGTTAGAGAGAGACTGGATCACGGCATGTGAGCAGTGTTTACTGACCTCAGCTGCAGTGTCTCTATGGGTTCTCCTCTTTTGGGTTTTATTGCAGGTTTGATGGTTTGATGGTTTGATGAAGAACTCAAGCGCTGCCGCTGATTAATCACATTTGAAAATGGCATCACCGCTTCTTGCGCTAGAAAAAGTTTTGCTCTCGTTACATCATGGTCTTAACGGTCTTAGGAGCCGCTCGATGCTTCCTTACAGTTCAGCCGAAGCTCAGCAGACAAAATATTTAAGGGATGTAAGAATTGGGACAATCTACGTGTCGGGAGCCGCATCTCAACGGGACTTATTGGTGCATTATGGGCATTATGTCATGGATATCCAGAGGTGTTAAATAACAAAGTACAAATACTTTGTTACCTTACTAAGTATTTTTTAATACTTTACTGGAGTAATTATCTTTCTACTCCTTACATTTTAAACATAGTCTCGTTACTCCTATTTCATTTCAGCTTGTTATCATTCATGTACATTTACATTCCAGTAAAGATTATTGATAACATGTCTTTGAAGTTTGACTTCATTACAATACTTATAGACAACTAGTCATCATATCTTCTGCTCCATGAAACACATGTTAATGTTCAGTAGTAACAGATATGCTTCTTTAATATATTTACATTGTACTAAACTACATTCATGTTTAATGGGCGTATATGAGCTGAAACAGGAAGCCTAGCGCGTCCCAACTTTATCAACATTAACATTTTAATATAACATTATAGACATTATGGATTTTGGAAGACTGGGTTCTTTGGGGAGGTGGGCTAGTGCACTATAGACCCCTGTGGCCTAAGCTTTCATCCTTAATGGCATTTTTTCTTACATTACTTTTACTTTTATACTTTAAGTAGTTCTGAAAGCAGTACTTTTACACTTTTACTGGAGTAAAAAGCTTCAGTTGATACTTCAACTTGTACAGAAGTATTTTTAAACCCTAGTATCTGTACTTCTACCCGAGTAATGAATGGGAATACTTTTGCACCATGTAATGCACCATAACTCAATTATAGTGTCCAAAGAAAAGCATGCATCTCAAATCTCTGGTTCCACTGGCTTACATTCAAAGTGAAGAAGGTTTCTGGCCTCTCAGGTAAAGGTGCTTCTTTGGAGATCCATACGATATTTTGGTATATTAATATCAGTAGATGTTACAGTGGCGCTCAGTGTTAAGTAGTACTGAAAACAGACTCAAGCACAGAAATTCGCTCACTTGGTTTCTAAATGCTACACTGATTCACTCATCTCCTCCCAAATGAGCCATTTAAGCCAAAACTGCTTCAAACACCATCAGCCCGCATTTCCGCGGTTGCCACCCCGTCGCTAATAAACATCCAATCAGCCTCATCCTGTTGAGGCTTATGAGGACAACCTTGTCAACAAATGAATATCGATTCCCTCCACCAGTCGCTTCGGCGAAACACAGGAGAGCAGTTCTGCGGCGCAGAGAGGAGCGGCAAACGTTGGGCATGTTGTGTCAGATAACACGCAGAGGGAACGTTCTGCTTCCCTCCAGCGCAGAGTTAATGGAGCTTCTCGCGCTAATGCTCCGGCACCTGCGATCTGTCGCCTTCCCAAGCCTCCATCTCCAGAGTTATCACCACCCGGCATTGTGCCCCAGCGGGATCCTCCGAACACTGCAGATTACGCGTGACGCCACCGAAAACACATCAGCGGTTCTGCATGCGACTCGAGAGGTTATTAGCGTCTTGAGCGTTTGCTATTTCGCCCGCGGTAAATCATTAATGGAGAGCTCTGCTTCTCTAAATGCTCCAAACAGTCGTCTCCTGGAGAACCGAAGCAAACGCCACCTACTTCAGAGGCTTCGGGTGGGATTAATTACGCTAATTTAACGTATAGAAAACGTTTGGCAAGACACAATTACCTACGTATCTCAAGCACATTCAGTCAGAGAAGAAAACGTGTGTCACCGTTCAAGTACCTCAAAAATAGCAACTTTACAGGAGACGCCAAAAACTGTCCTCACTTTTAATGCAAGTCAATGGAACCAGAATGTTTCCCAAGCTCTTTTGGAGCATTTCTATTGGTCCATTCATCATGAAATTGTTAAACAATGCAAACATCAACTGCTTTGTTCAAAAGATATAGAAACATAAAAATGGACAAACATGAAGATGGAGACATGTTTTTCTTTGGACAGAGACAATCTGGAGGACCTTCTCTATGACTGTTTGAGATGAACCGATTCTCAAACAGACATAAAGATGGTGCACATCTCACAGCTTTATCAACACTCAGACACCTCAAATCCATGGGCTCCTCTGAGCAGCTGCCCAGCACTCTGACCCTCACAATAACTGATGACCACAAAGCAGGAGAAGCTATAAGAAGATAGAGTGTGTTCAGGTCGCCGGTTCCTAAATTACTAACGTAAGAAATGACAGTTAGCTAGAACGCTGGAGGTCAAGTTGAAGTCTGGAGGACCTGAAAACTTTGAGAGAACTGACCGTCAATAGAAACACAAACCAGAACCTCAGTCTGGCTGTAAAAGACCTTTAAGAAGGTTTAGCAGATAATAAGACCTCTATGGAGGAGAACCATCAGAGAGAAAACTTTCCTGCATCCTCACCACAGAATTCAGCAACTGAATTTTGCAAAGGAACATCTAAACATCTAAGGTTGATGCATTTTCGAACCACATCTGGTGGACTGACCAAACTTTTTGGTGCAGAAAATCAAGCCACAGAGGTGGATCAAATCAATCATGCTTTGGGCTTGTGCTACAGCCAGTGGAACAGAGAACCTCTCACTGGTGGAGAGAAGAACTGATTTAGTTAAACACCATCAAAGTCTGGAAGAGAACATCAGAGCATCGGTAAAAGAGCTGGAGATACGAAGAGGATAATGATCCTAAACACACCACAAAATCAACAATCAACAATAAGAGGAGCAAGCAGAAGGTTCAGCCACGCCCCTCACAGACCGCCAACCTAAACATCATCAAACATCTGTGACCTGCAGCGCAAGACAGACTAAGAACCTCACAGAACTAGAAGCCCCCAAACAAGAACAGAAAGACCCTCAGCTGCTTTGAATTTACAGGCTGTGATACTCGCCAAAGCAGGTGTTACAGTACTGACCAGGCAGGTTACCCGAACATCAGATCGTATTTTACTCTCTTAACCATGTTTATAGATTTTGACCACTTTTCCACACCATATATGTCCAAACGGTGACTTTTCAGATGTGTTCTGAATAGACGTTAATGTGACAAGATTTTTTCAATTTATTTTGTTTTTTTGAACATTGTTTTCTTAAAGAGTCAAGCTTTTTGCATGACAGAGACAACATAGTACATTTTATAGATAACAGCACATTCCACAGTGTTAGGAACCACACGGCCTGTTTCAGATCACTGAGCAACTTCCAATACCTTGTTAAATGGTTGAGCATGTTATGGTGGTTAATGCCTATGTGGGTATGTGTGTATTAGTATATGAGTATGTGTGTATGACTTTCTATGTGTGTATGTGTATGAGTATGTATGAGTATGTGTGTGTATGTGTGTGTGTGTGTGTATCTGTGTATGTGTCTCTATCTGTGTACGTGAGTGTATTTGTGTGTATAAGTATATGAATATATGTGTATGAGTATGTGTGTGTATGTGAGTGTGTGTATGAGTATGTGAGTGTATGTATGTGTGTGTGTATTTGAGTGTGTGTATAAGTATGTGAGTGTATGTATGTGTGTGGATATGTGTGTGTGTGTGTATGTAAGTGTGTGTGTGTGTATGTGAGTGTATGTGTGTGTATGACTATGTGTATGTGAGTGTGTGTATAAGTATGTGTGTATGTATGAGTATGTGAGTGTATGTATGTCTGTGTATGTGTGTGTGTGTATGTAAGTGTGTGTGTGTGTGTGTGTGTGTGTATGTGAGTGTATGTATGTGTATGAGTATATGAATGTATGTGTATGACTATGTGTATGTGAGTGTGTGTATGTGAGTGTGTGTATAAGTATGTGTGTATGTATGAGTATGTGAGTGTGTGTATGTGAGTGTGTATAAGTATGTGTGTATGTATGAGTATGTGAGTGTGTGTATGTGAGTGTGTGTATAAGTATGTGTGTATGTATGAGTATGTGAGTGTGTGTATGTGACTGTGTGTATAAGTATGTGTGTATGTATGAGTATGTGAGTGTGTGTATGTGAGTGTGTGTATAAGTATGTGTGTATGTATGAGTATGTGAGTGTGTGTATGTGAGTGTGTGTATAAGTATGTGTGTATGTATGAGTATGTAAGTGTGTGTATAAGTATGTGTGTATGTATGAGTATGTGAGTGTATGTATGTGAGTGTGTGTATGTGAGTGTGTGTATAAGTATGTGTGTATGTATGAGTATGTAAGTGTGTGTATAAGTATGTGTGTATGTATGAGTATGTGAGTGTATGTATGAGTATGTGAGTGTGTGTATGTGAGTGTGTGTATGTGAGTGTGTGTATGTGAGTGTGTGTATAAGTATGTGTGTATGTATAAGTATGTGTGTATGTATGAGTATGTGAGTGTTTGTATGTGAGTGTATGTATGTGAGTGTGTGTATAAGTATGTGTGTATGTATGAGTATGTGAGTGTGTGTATGTGAGTGTGTGTATGTGAGTGTGTGTATAAGTATGTGTGTATGTATGAGTATGTGAGTGTGTGTATGTGAGTGTGTGTATAAGTATGTGTGTATGTATGAGTATGTGAGTGTGTGTATGTGAGTGTGTGTATAAGTATGTGTGTATGTATGAGTATGTGAGTGTGTGTATGTGAGTGTGTGTATAAGTATGTGTGTATGTATGAGTATGTGAGTGTATGTATGTGTGTGTGTGTATGTATGAGTATGTGAGTGTATGTATGTGTGTGTGTGTGTGAGTATGTGAGTGTATGTGTGTTTGTGTATGTGAGTGAGCTAACCTGTGCTGCTCTGTATGGTTCTGACTGTTGTGGTGGTCCGTGGTGGTGATGCGGGCAGTAGTGGTCCGTCATCGTCCTGAGAGCAGCCTTGGTCTATGGCGCGGACGTAGCTGTGGCTTCGCATCCGGAAGCATCCAGGCACCGGCAGGTCCAGAGCGTCCACCGCCTGCGACTCCATCTCACTGAACACACTTTCACACACCGCCTCGATCTGACCATTCACCTCCACCTCACTCACCTTCAGTCAGGGAGGAGAGGAGAGGAGAGGAGAGGAGAGGAGAGGAGAGGAGAGGAGAGAGGAGAGAAAAAGTTTGGGACACAGAAATACAATAAATCAGTAATCTGCGAGTAAGTGTTACTCAGAGAGAAAGAAAGAAAGAAAGAAAGAAAGAGTGACAAAGAGAAGAGAAAAAAACAGAGAGAGAGAGAGAGAGAAAGGGAAAGAGTGAGAGAGACAAAGTAGAGAGAGAGAGAGAGAGAGAGAAAGGGAAAAAGAGAGTGAGAGAGAGAGAGAGACAGAGGAGAGAGAGAGTAGACAGTGGACGGAGTACAGTGGCAGAGGGAGGGGCAGTGAGGGGGTCTTCATATAGAACTGCACTTATTGATTCATGTGGGTGAAAATAATAAACAAGACTCACAGAACGATCAGACGCCGGTTATTCACACAAACAGACTCCATTCTAACTCAGACTCAGTTTACGGGTGAAAACAGAACTCAGTGTGTACAGCAGTGATGTAACATAACACTAATAATATGTTCCTTGCAGTGAAGGGTGATGTTACTACTGCACTCCAGGTTTGAAGGAGACCCCAGTGGTCTGCACAGAGACCTGACCTCAACCCCACTGAACACCTTTGGTAGGAACCGAATGTCAGTTGTGTTATAGCTGCACAGAGCTGTGCAGAGGCGGCCCTACGTTAATGGCCATGGCTTTGGAGCGGCCTGTCAAACAAGCTCATGTAACAGTTAGGTGTCCACATACTTTTGGACATATAGGGCATGTCACATCATCACCACTAGGTTGCTGTGATATACATTAAGCTACAACATTTCACCCAAAATGTTTATGCAGCTTTAATATCTTTACAAATGTTATATATATATAAATAAAAATAATTATAACTATTATAACTAATATGTACTCGTATGTTCAGATTGAAAAGCTGTAATTTGGAATGGAGCCACAGGGTAGACGGCAGAGAGAGGGAGGGAGGGAGAGAGGGAGGGAGAACGAGTGTGAGAGAGATGGGAACGAGTGGAGGAATAAATCACAGCGCACTGAATTGATTTGATTTACACGTGTACATCATTTGCACATCAATACCATGAATTATAATCAACACTATTCTGTCGGTTTAATTACACTGATCTTATACACACCGTCCACTTTATTAGGTACACCTCCATATATCTCCACTCACTGTCCACTGTATCAGCTCCACTGACCATACAGGACCTCCACTCACTGTCCACTGTATCAGCTCCACTGACCATACAGGACCTCCACTCACTGTCCACTGTATCAGCTCCACTGACCATACAGGAGCTCCACTTACAGACTGTAGTTCATCTGATTCTCTGTATACTTTATTACTCTGTTCTTTAATGATCAGGACCCCCACAGGACCACCACAGAGCAGATACTATTAGGGAGGTGGGTCAATCTCAGCACAGGACAGTGAGTGTAGGTCCTGTATGGTCAGTGGAGCTGATACAGTGGACAGTGAGTGTAGGTCCTGTATGGTCAGTGGAGCTGATACAGTGGACAGTGAGTGGAGGTCCTGTATGGTCAGTGGAGCTGATACAGTGGACAGTGAGTGTAGGTCCTGTATGATCAGTGGAGCTGATACAGTGGACAGTGAGTGGAGGTCCTGTATGGTCAGTGGAGCTGATACAGTGGACAGTGAGTGGAGGTCCTGTATGGTCAGTAGAGCTGATACAGTGGACAGTGAGTGGAGGTCCTGTATGGTCAGTGGAGCTGATACAGTGGACAGTGAGTGGAGGTCCTGTATGGTCAGTGGAGCTGATACAGTGGACAGTGAGTGTACCTAAATGAAGTGGCATATTTCACTTATAATCAAATAAACTCAGTGCACTGTGTTTTCAGTATGGGGGGGTGGGGGGGTGGGGGGGGCTATGGTGGGTTTGTGCAGGACCTACAGTAGAAAAGCTCGTCAATCACACAGGAGAGCTGGAGGGACTACACCAGACTTTAACGTGTGCCGTTCTCTGCGGTGTTTTCTGGAAGGTCTGAGCTGAACCCTTCTCAGAACACCTACAGTTCAAACGTCCGAACGGAGGAAACGCAGAGGCTGACAGCGGCGGATCTACAGGTCTGTTAAAATGAGGATCGATTCTCTGTCGCTCAGAAACAACGCCGGTGTTTTTCAGCCTAATCTGCTGCAGCTGCTCGATTACAACAGAGAATAACGTCCTCAGAGGTAAACGTGTGTTTAGAAAAGAACAGAAAATCTATTTCTTCAAAACACCCTCACAATAGAGGTCAATGAGCAGGTGCTCCAAACAGTCCATTAAAATGTGCTCTGAGTCAACAGGTGTTCTGAGAGCTCCTCTAGGAGGCGAGTCAGTGATGCATGACTCTGGAGTCAGCCTTGAATCTCACCGGGGAACACTTTGTATTTGTAATGCTGTATAAATGCTAATATACAGCAGCAATAAACAAGCAGAACTCTTATGTTGCTATACTTATATTATATTATATTATATTATATTATATTATATTATATTATATTATATCATATTACAAATTGTATAACAATTTTATAAAGCAAGAGTATATATCTGCTCCAGTTCTTAGGACTCTTATTGGTATAGTGTAAGCTGGTTACCCAGGTAACCTCTATTCTACAGCATAGAGGTCAGCAATGTAACACGGGGTCCGGACCCAGACGTCTTCCAGTGTGGATCCAAACCGATAAACTACTGAGAACTACTTAATCGGGGTGTTTGTTTTAAGAGGCGGAGCTTTTCTTGTCTTTACGGTATGCAGGCTTTGCGGCCCATTAACCTTACAGACCAATCACGAGTGTTGTAAGTTCACTAAACGCTCCTCGGCCAATCAGAACTGTGCAGATTTGGGAGTGCGGTGCGCACACAGGCGAGGTTTGAATCGAGAAGCCGCAGTCATTTTGAATGAAGGTCCCAAAATATTAGAAAAAATCATACTGGAAAATTGTGGAAACAGAGCCTAATAGAAAAAATCATACTGGAAAATAGTGGAAACAGAGCCTAATAGAAAAAATCATACTGGAAAATAGTGGAAACAGAGCCTAATAGAAAAAATCATACTGGAAAATAGTGGAAACAGAGCCTAATAGAAAAAATCATACTGGAAAATAGTGGAAACAGAGCCTAATATTAGAAAAAATCATACTGGAAAATAGTGGAAACAGAGCCTAATAGAAAAAAATCATACTGGAAAATAGTGGAAACAGAGCCTAATATTAGAAAAAATCATACTGGAAAATAGTGGAAACAGAGCCTAATAGAAAAAATCATACTGGAAAATAGTGGAAACAGAGCCTAATAGAAAAAATCATACTGGAAAATAGTGGAAACAGAGCCTAATATTAGAAAAAATCATACTGGAAAATAGTGGAAACAGAGCCTAATATTAGAAAAAATCATACTGGAAAATAGTGGAAACAGAGCCTAATAGAAAAAATCATACTGGAAAATAGTGGAAACAGAGCCTAATAGAAAAAATCATACTGGAAAATAGTGGAAACAGAGCCTAATAGAAAAAATCATACTGGAAAATAGTGGAAACAGAGCCTAAACCCAACTGTTCTTAATGCACGCAGGTTTGTTTGGGATTTACAGTGTTCAGCCAGTAGAGGGGGTTATGAGGACTAACACACTGTGAACTTTGTAAAGTTCAGCTGGTATGCAGTGACTTTACACACCAGATAAACATCACTGGGCTGAACGGGTTTCAGAAACTCAGCTGCTGAGAAAAGTCTAAGTTCTGAGTCAAAATAATGTTGATTAAAACTAGTCTAAATTAGTTATTGTCAACTAAAACTAAAAATAATTTAATTAATAAATTAAATTTAATGTTTTATTTATTGTCAATTAAAACTAAACTAAAATTAACAATAATAAAATGCGACTGAATCTCGTCTAAACTAAAACTAAAATTACACTAAAACTACACTTAAACTAGACTAAACCTAACAATAATAACATTTTTAAAATGTGATGTAGTCTAGTCAAATGTGATTTTAGTTTTTATCAAGTACAATTACACTAAAACTAGACTAAACCTAACAATAATTAAATGAATAAAATGTGACTTAATCTAGTCTAAAGTGATTTTAGTTTGTCACCTAACACTAAAACTGAAATTACATTAAAACTAGACTAAAACTCAACTAAAACTAGATTAAACCAACAATAATTATATGAATAAAATGTGATGTAATCTAGTCAAGCAGGTTTTTTGTTGTTAAAATTACACTAAAACTAGACTAAAACTAGACTAAACCTAACAATAATGAAATGAGTAAAATGTGATTAAATCTAGTCAAATGCATTATTAGTTTTCATCAACTAAATTACACTAAAACTAAAAGAATGTGACTAAACTTTAGTTTTTTTGACTAAACCTAACAATAAATATATTCATTAAAACGTGACTATTTAATTAATATATTTATTTTTAAATATACGAATTTCCGTTCTAGCTGAAAGAATAACAGTAATGTAAACTCAGCTGCCGGGTGAACTGATTTGATTGCACGCTGCCGCCGTGCTGGAGAGACAGTGGGTTAAAAACGCCAGGTTGATGGACAGTATGTGTTAATTCTGTTAGTTACGTACAGAAATATATGTATGTGTTTAATAACATGAATGAACACTGACTATGACGATGGCTCAAATTCATCACGCCAGTGGATGAATCGCAGCAGGTTACATGGCTTTGACTGGACTCAGACTGGTTTGGACCAGTCCAGACTGGTTGGTGTGGACCGGCATAGACCAGTCTGGACTGTTTTTTTTTTTGACGTTCCTTCCTCATGCGCCCTGACGGGGGGGCACAAACCTGGCTGATGGTGCTCATAGCCCTCATGTAGCTCTCATTGCGTGAGCGGTATTGGGGCGAGGCGAGGAGGGCTTTGGGGTCCAGGCTCTCCAGGCTGCGATTGATGGAAACTTCACTCACCGCCCGCAGGTACGAGTGGCTCCGGATCTGCAGCTTCGGAGAGTGCTCGGTGGAAATACTGCAGAGAGAGAGAGAGAGAGAGAGAGAGACAGAGAGAGAGAGAGACAGAGAGAGAGAGAGAGAGAGAGAGAGAGAGAGAGACAGACAGACAGAGAGAGAGAGAGAGGATTGTCAAAGATAGAAATAATAAAACCTCACTATTACAAACATTATAAATTAAATATACAATAATTCATTCATTCATTCATTCATTCATCTTCTTCTGCCCAGACGGCCCAGCATCTTCCTCCAGCCCATTCCAGGGAATCCCAGGCTGTTCCCAGGCCAGCTTGGAAATATAACCCCTCTAGCAGGTCCTGGGATGACCTCTGGGTATCGTCCCAGTCGCCCATGCCAGGTGAACCTCCAATCTGAATCATATGTCTGAATCATCTCGACTGGTTCCTCTCACTGTGGAGGAGTAGCAGCTCTACTTTGAGCTCCTCCCAGCTGGCTGAGCTCCTCCCCCTATCAAGCTGAGTGACCACTCGGTGAGCTAATGGGAGCTAATTACGTGCGTACGTATTAGAACCTAGCGATACACTGGGTGTGTCCTAAACCCTAGTGAGTGTGTAAGTAGGCTGTCTAGGTAGTGAGTGTGTAAGTAGGCTGTCTAGGTAGTGAGTGTGTAAGTAGGCTGTCTAGGTAATGAGTGTGTAAGTAGCAGTTTTCTCTCCTCATCTCTCCTCATAAAACAGATTACTGAGACGCTCTAGTTAGAGAGAGACTGCGTCACGGCTTGTTCCCGCCCACTGCAGCACGCCACCGGTGGTTTAGCTGGTTGCTAAGATACCAGCCCCCATCCAAAACAATAGCCCGAGGCTTAAAAATCTGCTAGCATAAATGCTAATGTCTGGAGTATAAAAGTGTAAATGGTGAAGGACTCGTTACAGAGTTGATAATAAAATACTGTTCTGTGTGATTTTATGACCAGAAACTCATTAAAACTCCAGAGAATCAAAATAATTCACATTTTAAAACCACTTCACTGCTCCTAGATCAGCCTGCACTGCATCATGGGATTGTCTTAGCGGCTGAGGAAGCGTTCGATGCTTCCTTAAAATCAGGTCTAAATAAGGTTCCTCAGTAGACAGCATGTTTAAGGTATGTAAGAATTGGGACAGTCTACATGTCGGGAGTACATACTATGACGTACAATGCTGCCTATGTAGGAGCTCAGTAGGATTTGAGACAGACCCGATATGTATCGTGATATATTGCGATACTGTAAGTAAAGCGATATATTGCAATTTCTCAAAACCTACTATTAAAACACACCACTGTATGAACAGGTTTATCAATGTTTACAATAGCACTGCACCCTTGTGCTGTTTGTTAATGTTGGAGTGGAGATGAATGAAATGGATTACAACACTGCCATCTAGTGGTCTGAGGTTTAAACACAACACACAATGATTCACTGTTTATCAATACAGTGTTTTTAAGAGTCGATACAGTATCACCAAACATAACATCCCGATATTCGATATTTCAATATTTTCTTAAACGTCCAATTAACCCCTGTTCTGAAAGCACTGCAGGACCCACCAACAATAGAACCCACACCTCTCCCCAAGCCATGGGTGACCTCCCACATATTAATTAAAGAGTGATCCCCTCCTTGCACAATCTGCTGTCACAGGATGTGTCCCAAACAGGTGTGAGGTGTGGTCAAGGCTACTCATCCAGTATCAGATAAAAGAGGGACAAAACAACAGAGACTGAGTTTAACAGCAAACGTTCCCCAATATCCGCGTTCAGCTGCTCGTGATACTGCAGACATGAAGTTGGGCAATAAGCCTTATCCCACTTCACCCAATGGAGATATAGAGATTCCCAGTTACCGCCTCCAGTATCATCCTCAACATCTAAACCATCAGGCTAACATTTGGGACACACCCTCCCAGGTTCTTCTTATGTGTACTATATTAATAGTAGTAATATTAGTGAATAAGTGTGAGGAGATCAGAACTATAGAATAGTCGGTATGGAATTATTCCTGGAGCAGAATTAAACATCTGGTTGTGTTTAAAGAATGTTTAGAGGGTCTTTTAGAAATGAGCTCATTTGCTCTGATGCAGGTTTACATACTTTGAACATTCTGACCAGCAGCTTCATGAGGAGCCACATGAGCTGCTTCTCTAACAGGACTGAAGAAGATAGTGTAGATGCTGAGATCTTGTTCTGATAAACAGGTTTGGTGGTTTTATAGATCTTATAAAAATATACATTCTCATTTTTACACTTAAATACACTCAAATGTTTGTTTTAGTGATATTTGTGTAGACGGGCTCCAACTTCACTGTTTACACTCGTCTCTCAACACATTCAGATCTAAACACCTTTATAACTATAAACATATATACTCAGGTAGGTGTGTCCAAACTTTTGACTGATAGTGTGCTGAGCTATGTAATGCATTATCAACTCCTGTGTTCAGTTCTCTGATGGGGTTTTAGCTTCATTAGCTTCTTACATTTAGAACTGGAGCAGCTGAGGACGAGAAACACTAGAACTCAATAGTCACCCAAATCGTTTAAAAAAAATAAAAAATAAACAAAACATCATCAGAACTTTTTTTAAGCTGCTCAAGCTGCATCCAGGTCTTCATAACGGTCAGACTTGTTCACATGGTTTAGAACATAGTGTGACTTAATGTGAAACACAAAAATGAATAAGCCCACAGACAGACATTTCAACACAGATCTAGAATCAGTATTTGCAACAATGACCATCATGAATGCAGAGGAATCTAAGATTCCAAGATCCAAGATCGGTCCTACATACTTACTACAACCTTTAAAAAGACCTACATGTAGTTTAAGAGAAGCTTTGGTCCTGCATTTTCACAGAAACCATTAGGGCTATTTGGGTGACTATTGAATCCTTATGTCTGCTAGCAATGTTAGCCTCATAGCTCCAGTTCTAAACTACAGAAACAAAAATTATTCTCCAAATATGTTTTGAGTGATGGACTACATCCGCCGTAAAGGGAAATTTTCGGTACATTTGATTTTCCGCCAAACTTCTCCTTTAATGTGGTTATTCCACCATCAGCCAGCGGCGGAGATGAACAGCGGCGAAGGCTGGAAAACCCTTCTGGGGCTGCACTAATGCTCAGCATAGTGTGCTTCATGATGCATCAACATACTGATGCAAGCAACGGATGCGCAATATTTACAAAGCTCAGAGAGATCAGATCGCTCCAGCTGAGATGGTCTGGAGGAGGTGCTTTGCTGTCTGACTGCACATGCTCAGTGAGGCTCCACCGCCGTGCCAGAGTCACTACATCAGTCCGTGTGGGGGCCGCAAACACATTCACACATCAAAACACCCGCATTACGTACGGGGGGACCTTTAAATAGAGAGAGAGAGAGAGAGAGAGAGAGAGAGAGAGAGAGAGAGAGAGAGAGAGAGAGAGAGAGAGTGATACTGAGATAGATAGAGAGAGAGAGTGATACAGAGATAGACAGAGTGATACTGAGATAGATAGAGAGAGAGAGATACAGAGATAGAGAGAGAGAGAGTGATACTGAGATAGAGAGAGAAAGAGAGAGATACAGAGATAGAGAGAGAGAGAGTGATACTGAGATAGAGAGAGAAAGAGAGAGATACAGAGATAGAGAGAGAGAGAGAGAGAGAGAGAGATACAGAGATAGAGAGAGAGAGATACAGAGATAGAGAGAGAGAGAGAGAGAGAGAGAGAGAGAGAGATACAGAGATAGAGAGAGAGAGAGAGAGAGAGAGAGAGAGAGAGAGAGAGAGAGAGAGAGAGAGAGAGAGAGAGAGAGAGAGAGAGACTGGTAAGTTATGGAAGGAGACAGCAGCCATGATGTGAAGAAACAGCAAAACTCACTTAAGGCCACCCACACAGCTCCACACACACACACACACACACACACACACACACACACACACACACACACACACACACACACACACACACACACTGCTGACAGACAGCCACCTTGCATCCGGCCGCAGCATCAGCAGCAGGCCAGGAAGAGACCTAGACAGTCCTGTAAAACTATCTTTGCTGGGCTTTTCCATAGCAGACTCCCTACATCCCATCCATACACTAAGCTTTCACATAAACCAATAAATAAATACAGTATTTTTTAAAAGTCTGAGATCCCCCTTAATTTATCTCCAGTCTAAATGGTCACCAAGTACAGTGTGGACCACCAAAGGCACATATTTCACATATAGATTCATTTTAAATATATTAAATAAGTGTTTTCATCCACTAGCTTTTCTAATTCTAATGTAATGCTTTTCTACCACTACAGGGATATCTGGTCCCCACAAGTACCTAATAACACACATACTCCCACATACGCCCAATCAACCCCTGTTCCGAAAGCACCCAGACGCCACTAATTTCCCGCCAAACCATGGGACTCAGACACGTCCCCCCCTCAAACCAAGCCATGAGACTCAGAACCCCCCAACCATGGAACCCAGACCGACTCAAACCATGGGATCCAGACTCCTCCCCTGCAAATCGAGCCATGGGACCCGGAACCTCCCAAACCATTGGACCCAATTTCCCACCAAACCATGGGACACCCCAGAAGCTAAGTTTGGGTAAAACCTGGAGGACAGAGCCCCGGGACCGCGAGGGGGTGGGGGGTTCTGAGCTGTCACTGGTGTGGACTAAGAGGATGAATTTGGACCAGCCGGCTCCTGCTGTGCCCGTCTCGCTGGATTGGCTGCTCTTTGCCCGTTTCCTACGTCAGCTGCTCTTAATGACACACGATGTGTCACGCGCTTCCTGCTACGAGGACAAAATTACTCACAGCTCAGCGACGAGTGTTTAATCATCAAATTGGCGCATCATATCTGATATCCGATCCCTTTACCGACCCACTACAGCCCACCCTGCTCAGACAGGACAATAACGAGCACACGCGCTGGACAACAAGAACAAACACTGGACTGTGATCGCGCTACATGCTGTGAATGTGATATACATTTCAAAACAGGATGAGTTCAGTTCTCAGGTCACACGGACCACCCACAGAAACTCATTCACGAGGTCCGAGACCGAGACGTTCACCACCTAGAAAAACACTCTGCTTAACACGAGAGCTTATTTTCATATAGCAGATGACTGTGATTGGTCCTAACCAGTGCATCATTCATTCTGAGACCTCCCCCTGACTGTGATTGGTCCTAACCATTGCATCATTCATTCTGAGACCTCCCCCTGACTGTGATTGGTCCTAACCAGTGCATCATTCATTCTGAGACCTCCCCCTGACTGTGATTGGTCCTAACCAGTGCATCATTCATTCTGAGACCTCCCCCTGACTGTGATTGGTCCTAACCAGTGCATCATTCATTCTGAGACCTCCCCCTGACTGTGATTGGTCCTATTCAATGATTCATTAATTCTGAGACCTCCCCCTGACTGTGATTGGTCCTAACCAGTGCATCATTCATTCTGAGACCTCCCCTGACTGTGATTGGTCCTAACCAGTGCATCATTCATTCTGAGACCTCCCCTGACTGTGATTGGTCCTAACCAGTGCATCATTCATTCTGAGACCTCCCCTGACTGTGATTGGTCCTAACCAGTGCATCATTCATTCTGAGACCTCCCCCTGACTGTAATTGGTCCTAACCAGCTCCTTGTTTGATCCAGAACTGTTCCATGGACTGTGATTGGTCCTAACCAGTGCATCATTCATTCTGAGACCTCCCCCTGACTGTGATTGGTCCTAATCACTGCATCATTCATTCTGAGACCTCCCCCTGACTTTGATTTGTCCTAACCAGTGCATCATTCCTTCTGAGACCTCCCCCTGACTGTGATTGGTCCTAACCAGTGCATCATTCATTCTGAGACCTCCCCCTGACTGTGATTGGTCCTAACCAGTGCATCATTAATTCTGAGACCTCCCCCTGACTGTGATTGGTCCTATTCAATGATTCATTAATTCTGAGACCTCCCCCTGACTGTGATTGGTCCTAACCAGTGCATCATTCATTCTAAGACCTCCCCCTGACTGTGATTGGTCCTAACCAGTGCATCATTCATTCTGAGACCTCCCCCTGACTGTGATTGGTCCTAACCAGTGCATCATTCATTCTGAGACCTCCCCCTGACTGTGATTGGTCCTAACCAGTGCACCATTCATTCTGAGACCTCCCCCTGACTGTGATTGGTCCTAATCAGCTCCTTGTTTGATCCAGAACTGTTCCATGGACTGCGATTGGTCCTAACCAGTGCATCATTCATTCTGAGACCACCCCCTGACTGTGATTGGTCCTAACCAGTGCATCATTCATTCTGAGACCTCCCCTTGACTGGGATTGGTCTTAATCACTGCATCACTCATTTTGACACCTCCCTCTGACTGTGATTGGTCCTAATCAACTCATTGTTTGATCTGAGACCTCCCCCTGACTGTGATTGGTCCTAACCAGTGCATCATTCATTCTGAGACCTCCCCCTGACTGTGATTGGTCCTAATCAGCTCCTTGTTTGATCCAGAACTGTTCCATGGACTGTGATTGGTCCTAACCAGTGCATCATTCATTCTGAGACCACCCCCTGAATGTGATTGGTCCTAATGAGTGCATCATTCATTCTGAGACCACCCCCTGACTGTGATTGGACCTAATCAGTGCATCATTGATTCTGAGATCTTCCCCGGACTGTGATTGGACCTAATCACTGCATCATTAACTTAGGGACCACCCCTGACTGTAATTGGTCCTAACCAGTGCATCATTCATTCTGAGACCTCCCCCTGACTGTGATTGGTCCTAACTAGTACACCATTCATTCGGAGACCTCCCCCTGACTGTGATTGGTCTTTAAAAAAGACATAATTAATTCTAAGACCTCCTTCTGACTGTGACTGGACCTGATTACTGCAACATTCATTGTTGGACCACCTCCTGATTGGTCCAAATCTGCTTCTCTTTGGTTCTTGGTCCTAATTACCAAGTTTTTTTTTGTTTGGAGACCCTCTGCCCCAAACAATTAGCGTTTAGCATTCAACTACAAGTAGATAAGCAGGTAAATAAATAAATATGTGTTTTCGTTCGTAATGCTAAAACCACAAACCTGCACAACTGCAAGTCCTCCAGACCCAGACTGTGAATATTTCCAGAGGGCTGAAGATGATTATCAAGCTTGAGCAGGGAGCTGTTTCTATTTGCAGCACATAAAAGGCAAAGTTTGACTTAACGCTGTATAAACAAGGCCTAAATACCTGCAGGCTTGTTATATGACTAATTCCATATAATAGGGAACAACAACAGTGCAACTGACCTGCGCTGCACACGCTGCTTTATTTATTTATTTATTTTTCGGTATGAAAACAAGTTATATATGTGATTTACTGACCTCAGCCCAAGCAGACCGGTCTCAAAGGACTTCCCATTGCGCATGTCTGTCACTATGGCAACCCCAAATTGACTAAGCCACAGGTCTGGACACCACCCCCATATCAGCGTGTGTTTCGGTGCACTGCGCTCATTAAAACAGGATCCGTTCGTACGGTTCACACATTACTGCTCCTAAATATAACCTGCAGCAGGACATACACTAAATATTTGACATCCGTCTATACGTGCGAGGACTCCGAAAGCTCTTTACCCGCAACCTCGGAGTCAATCAGCACCAAGAATGTGCTGTGTGATGTCAGTGCAGCACTTTTAAAGGAGCCCCATAGAGAATAATGGCTAATTAAGAGTAATTACTCATACAGAACTCGCTGCGCTCTCTTAATTAAAAGCGTACATGCGCTCCTGGCTGGACGTGTTTCTGTGGAGGCTCTGTGGAGCTGATATCCAGGCTGAGGGAAGCCTGAAGCCTCTCTAACAGTCTAGCAGTCGTCGTATTGGTGGCATCACCGTTTTCCCCACAGATCTGATCAGGTTTCCTGTAGACCGTATCAATAGGCTGTTCTCAGTCACCTGATTCCAACCATATAGATGGAGAGAGTGCGTGAAGAACCGAGTGGAGGAGATGGAGGTGAGGAGTAAAGAACAGAGTGGAGGAGATGGAGGTGAAGAACAGATTGGAGGAGATGGAGGTGAAGAACAGAGTGGAGGAGATGGAGGTGAGGAACAGAGTGGAAGAGATAGAGGTTAAAAACAGAGTGGAGGAGATGGAGGGTAAGAACAGAGTGGAGGAGATGGAGGTGAGGACCAGAACGGAGGAGATGGAGGTGAAGAACAGAGTGGAGGAGATGGAGGTGAGGAACAGAGTGGAAGAGATAGAGGTTAAAACAGAGTGGAGGAGATGGAGGTGAGGACCAGAATGGAGGAGATGGAGGTGAAGAACAGAGTGGAAGAGATGGAGGTAAGGAGTGAAGAACAGAGTGGAGGAGATGGAGGTAAGGAGTGAAGAACAGAGTGGAGGAGATGGAGGTGAAGAACAGATTGGAGGAGATGGAGGTGAAGAACAGAGTGGAGGAGATGGAGGTGAGGAACAGAGTGGAAGAGATAGAGGTTAAAAACAGAGTGGAGGAGATGGAGGTGAGGACCAAAACGGAGGAGATGGAGGTGAAGAACAGAGTGGAGGAGATGGAGGTGAGGAACAGAGTGGAAGAGATAGAGGTTAAAACAGAGCGGAGGAGATGGAGGTGAGGACCAGAATGGAGGAGATGGAGGTGAAGAACAGAGTGGAAGAGATGGGGGTAAGGAGTGAAGAACAGAGTGGAGGAGATGGAGGTAAGGAGTGAAGAACAGAGTGGAGGAGATGGAGGTGAAGAACAGAGTGGAAGAGAAGGAGGTAAGGAGTGAAGAACAGAGTGGAGGAGATAGAGGTTAAGAACAGAGTGGAGGAGCTGGAGTGTTCACCCCCAGATCACTCTTACACACTACAATACTCACTCCTACTGATCACCAGTGTTCACCCCCAGATCACCCTTACACACTACAATAACTCCTACTGACCCCAGGTGTTCACCCCCAGATCACCCTTACACACTACAATACTCACTCCTACTGACCACCAGTGTTCACCCCCAGATCACCCTTACACACTACAATACTCACTCCTACTGACCACCAGTGTTCACCCCCTGATCACCCTTACACACTACAATACTCACTCCTACTGATCACCAGCACCATCAGCTCAGCTTCTCCTTCACCAGTTCTCCTGTTTCCACCTTAGATGGAGCTGCAGGTACGTTCTGGCTCCTGCTGCACTGTTTAAGGTGGAACAGGAAAACTGGTGAACGAGCTGCTTCACCCTCGTGTGCTCGGTAGGAGTGAGTATTGTAGAGTGAACAGTTGGTCTGGGGGTGATGTGACTGGTCACTGGTGAGAGGTTTAAAACTACAGCTACAAGAAACTGGAACAGAAGGTTAGTCTCGTAGCTAAGTAGGCTAAGCTATTTAAATAAAAACTTATGAAGTGAAGAGTCACCCAATGGAAGTCAACAGAACAAATATTCAATATTGACAAATATCAGTGACTCTGACTTGATTAGTTTACAGGCAAAAAATCTATACTTGCCTACATCCGGCTTAAACAAACACTTTAATTTAAAAATTCTAACGTTTCCATCACCAAACAGCAGCTTAGCATGTTCATTTGCATCCAGCTAATCCCTCTCTAAGCTTTCGGTAGCTTCTAGCAGTGGTTGGTAGAAGCAGTGCTCGGCTTTCCAGTAATATGTTTCCTATTTCGCATGTTGGATCATATGAAAGACTAAATTAGCAGCGATTTCTTAAATTGCTCGTTTAGAGACTGCGGCCTACTGTGATATTAATATTTCCAATCGCAATAACGATTAGCAAACCATTTATTCTTATCCCCCCCCAAAAAAACTGTTCAGGGCATCTGCCAGAACGAAGCGCAGTCTGGGTCTGCACTGACTGTTTCAGAGCAGCGAGAATCCAATTAGCTGCATGCTATCTGTTGTAAACAGCGCAGGAAAATCCAGACCTGATCCGGCTCATCAGCTAATTATCAAGCCTTTGTTGAGGTGGATCAGGTGTCCTGTGGCAGAGAATAAACAAAGTAGGGCAGTGGGTCTCCAGGAGCCGAGAACCCCTCGACTTGGAGTATAAAATATAAACAGATTAACGGCCTCTGTTTGCGTTACATGGAAACATTAGCAACACTAACATTAAAATTAAAATGACAGAGGATCTATTCTGCATTCCCAGCTTGCATGACCTAGCGTGTTTTTCCATGCATGTTAACGTTCTGCAGAGTCATAAACCTCAAAGTACAGCCCTTTTCCAGCTGTTACAAGGTGACATCATCTCGTAACACTGTCCTTATTTCCCGCCTTGTTGGCAAGCTCAGCCTCACACAACGTACCAGCTAAACCAGTAAAAAAAGCTGAACACTTTGCTTCAGTCTAGCTTGCAAGGCCTACCAGCTCGCTCTACCGGACTTTCAGGATCTGACTCAGACTCAAACTGATACGCCAGAACCCACGTCATTGTAAGAACAGCCGCAGCAGTGTGGGGGCAGGACTTGTAGTAGGATGGCCAATCAGAACACGCTGAGCGAGCTGATCTATCAGAAAACAATGGGCATACTGGGAGGCGGGGCTTAAATACACAGGAGCTCTAACAAAGAGTAGACACAGATGTACGATATGAGAAAAAGACTGTATTTTGGGAAAATTTAAGTATGGAAATCTACTCCAGCAGAACCCAAACACACAATTATCAACACTGAAATTGGGTGTAATAGATCCCCTCATTATTATTCGGGATGCACCGATATATGTATTGCAGGCCAATGTCGATATCTGATATTTTTCATAAACAAATTAGATAATAATGTCAAAACAAACATTTATGTATTTGGGAAACCTATCTACCTACGCTAGCACTTCAGAGAAATGTAACTTATATATATATATATATATATATATATATATATATATATATATATATATATATATATATATATATATTCTCCATCTACTGTGCTGCTAAATCAGAGCCAGAAGACACTGAAGAAAACTCTCTTTAGCAAGTGAATCAATGTGTAACGAAGCCTGATCATGATTCAGTTCAGTATGTTCTGCTAACTGGTGTTTAAAGGAACCCAGAATAAAAACAACAACTCATAAAAACTCACTTCATTTATAAAGACATATGTTTTATAACCTGAAAACCAATGTTTGTTTCCAAAGTCGAGCCATACTGCCTCCTGAGACCAGTTACAGTTGCTTTTTCCAACTTGAACCAGGAACACTGAAGGAAACTACACAAAAGATTTGCTAACTGCTAACAGGCTAATCAACATACACACACAGCACCCACTACTAAATGCATCACAAACTGGGCCTGTACTATGATGGGTTGCGCGGCTATCTATGTTAGCAGTAAGGTGTCCCAGCAGGCTAACAGCTCATATATTATTTACAGACACACATTGTAGCACCGTAGCATCACTGAAACAAACAAGTATAATAACATGAGCATAATGTAATCGTAATGTATATTTTGGTGTTATATGTTGAAAATCATGATACAACAACATCGCAATATACTGAATCATAACCCGTATATCACGATACATAATGTATCACTAGGTTCTTGCCACACACAGGTTTTGCTATGTGGTCAGTATGATGTATGGTGGGATGTTTACTAAGAGGTTAGTTGGTGTTGGAAAGAGGCTTCTAGGAAAGAGGGATGAAAATTAACACTGTGCTTGGGGGTCTGTGCTGGGGTCTCCAGTGCAGCAGACATGCAGTAGATAGGTGTGTAATTTTCCCGCCTATTTATTTTTAAAAAATGTACCTGCATATCGAAACAAAACTCTGTACAAGTCCCACCATAGTGAACATTCTGGAGTTGGAACAGTGTTCTTGGAAACTGTGGGACGTGTTAGTGGACAGATAGTATGTCCTAAGAAGAAGAACCTTCCAAAAATTTCAGTAAACATTTCTTTAAAATATTATATATAAAATGTTAAAACTTATAATGATATATACAATAATTATTATTTCCTTGAACAAGAACCTTCACTTGTAAGTAGATACTCTGCAAAAGAAAACTGATCCTGAAACAGCAAAGCTTCCGCTAATCAGCACCCACACGTTCAGTCTCGAGGGCAGTAAAGAGCGCTTACTTCAGTGTGGTCATCTCGGTCAGGGACGGCTGGGTGGCTTTGAGGTAGCTGGCCCGTCGCGCCTGCATCTTGGGCGAGGGTTTGGGACTTCCGTCCGAGTCGCCGCTGTCGTCTTCCGCCATTGCCTTGACGTAGCTCCCGCTGCGCATGCGCCGGCACGGGATGTCCTCATCCTTCCCCAGCGGGAAGCCCCCCCACTCATCCTGAGGCACCTGCGGGGTCAAAGGGGACACGGCATCACACATCTCTGCCAAGGACTGCATGTGGCCATCCGCAGCAACTCTGCATGCCTCGCACACACACACACACACACACACATATACACACACACACATATATATACACACACACACACACACAGAGGTAATTAACGAGGGCTGCCGGTGTGAACGTGCATGATTAGGCTAACGATGCCTCCCTGGGTATCACAGCATCTGTCTCAGCTTGGCTCTCTCAGGGCTAAAGCTCATCAGCAGATTCTCACTTCCACTAACCCAGACCAGAACCTCCGTCCAGATAAGCCACGTGGTGATAGGGGTGTAAATCTCTGGCCCCACAAACCGCTGATTCAATAACAGCTCTTTAGGAAGTGAATCAATGCAGCGTGACTCCTCAACATTCAATCCAGTATGTTCTGCTAACGGATGCTTAAAGGAACCTAGAATCAATTCCTGAACAATTACAAACTCTAGAAAAACCTGCTTCAATTGTCGCTGTCCAATGAAAAACAAGTGTCTTCAAAACGGGAACTTTACTGGAGAGGACGAAAACAGTCTCAACTTTTAATGAAAGTCAATGGAACCAGAATTTTTCCAAGTGATTTTGGAGCATTGCTATTGGTCCACTCAATCTGAAATTGTCATACAATGTAAAAAACAGCAGCTGTCGTGTTTAAATAGGAAAATAAATATGAAGGTACATGTTTTTCATTGGACAGCTATGTTTTATAATCTGTTTCCAAAGCCAAGCCCAACAGTACTTGGGGTCATACTGTATAGTTACGGTTACGGTTTCTTTTTCCAACTACTGTGCTGCTTAATCAGAACCAGGAGATACTGAAGAAAACTCTCTTTAGCAAATAAATCAATGCGTAACGAAGCATGACCATGATTCAGTTCAGTATGTTCTGCTAACTGGTGTTTAAAGGAACCTAGAATAAAAACGACAACTCAAATACTCATAAAACTCACTTCAATTATAAAGACATATGTTTTATAGCCTGAAAACCAATGTTTGTTTCCAAAATCTGACTCATGAGACCAGTTACAGTTGCTTTTTCCAACTAGAGCCAGAAACACTGAAGAAAACTACACAAAAGATTTGCTAACTGCTAACAGGCTAATTAATATACACACACAGCACCCACTACTAAATGCATCTCAGACTCTATATCCTCTACACGAGTGTTATTTGAGCATCAGTTACCAAAACTGGGCCTGTACTATGATGGGTTGAGCAGCTATCTACGTTAGCAGTAAGGTGTCCCAGCAGGCTAACAGCTCAAGCACCACAAAACAAGTCTATTTTTTATCTTTCTGTTACTTCAACACCAGAAATTCTAAATTCTGGTCTTAAACATGAGCCTTTATACTTTAAATGTTGTTTTTAAGCATCAGTTTACTGAAATCAAGCTTGTACTGCAGTGGGAGGCACTGAACATGCCTGTTAGCTTAGCCTAGCGGGCTACAGTTCACCAATCAGTCCACTTTGTGTTCACTGTAATAAGTTTTTAATGTCTATTTTGATAGCAGAGCAGCAGTCGGTCAAATCAAACCTTTGGATAGATTATCAGCAAAGCTAGGTTAGCTAGAACAAAGAGGAACGCTAGCATTAGCTTAGCCCAGAAGGCTACAGCTCAAAACAGTACAGAACAGGTTTGATATCAGTTTTCTCTCACTCCAACACGGACTCTGCTCTCACTGCTATGAGCTGTTATAAGCTTTTACCATCTACACGTTACCCTGTGAACATAGTTACGTCGCGACAAAGTTGTGACAATGTTGTAGCAACGTTTTCAGTACGTTGTCACAACCTCCAAAAGCGAGTCCTCCCTGAAAACGGTAAATTGAACTAAATGGCTAACAATGTTGGTATTGTCTTTTGTGTAATATATTAATGTGTGGCCTCAAAATAGTGATTAGTTGCCTCAATTTAATGTTTCATAGATATATTTATTCTCAAAAAAAGTTTGTGGCCTCAGTATAGTAAATTATAGCCTAAATATAGTAATCTACGACTTCAATATATTAATAAATACACTGAAAATATTAATACATGGCCTTAATAAAAGAATTTGAGGCCATGACATATTCATTCGTGGTTTTAGTAAAAATTGTTGTAAAAATATACATTTGTAGCCTTGATATACAAAACTATGGCCTAAATCTAGTAAACTGTAGCCTCTAAGGTTTAATTTGTGGCTTTAATATAGTAAATTGGCTTCCATATAGTAAATGGTGGTCTTGGTATAGTATTTGTTATCGCAATATAGTAAATCATGGCTTCATTATTGCAATTTTTAGCCATAGAAAAGATAATTGTAGGCTTAAAATAGAAATTTGATCTTATTAATTTGTTATGTCTTATTAACTTGGCATCTTAATTATAAAATATTTAGCATGTTGCTTTAGGTGATCTGTAGGTTTGTCCTCAACACAAAATTTTAATAAATACACTCAAAATATTAATACATGGCCTTAATAAAAGAATTTAAAGCCATGACATATTCATTCGTGGTTTTAGTAAAAATTGTTGTAAAAATATACATTTGTAGCCTTGATATACAAAACTATGGCCTAAATCTAGTAAATTATGGACTCTAATTTTTAATTCGTGGCTTTAATATAGTAAACTGGCTTCCATATAGTAAATGGTGGTCTTGGTATAGTATTTGTTATCACAATATAATGATTTTGCAATTTTTGGCCATAGAAAAGATAATCGTAGGTTTAAAATAGCAATTTGATCATATTATTTTGTTGTGTCTAATTAACTTGGCATCTTAATTATAAAATAATTAACATGTCACCTTAGGGGATCTGTAGGTTTGTCCTCAACACAAAATTTTCTTTAATTTTGGAATGAGGAAGAATTAATTTCTTAAAAATATTGGAAAAATATGGGATTTTATCTACAGGTTGTGTCAGATATTAGCATTGCAGCTACTGACTGCTGTCTGGATGGTGAGCTCACTGGCGATCACTAACGTCACGACCGTTAAGCTACAGCGAGTTGAAGCCGGAGAAATTTAACCATAATAATAAAACAAGTCATGCTGAGAAAACAAGTGCATATTAACCGCATAGTACGGATAACCAAACCGAACCATACTGCACTCTCCCGGGAGCGCCCCCTAGTGTCTGCCCCCCTGCGCGCAAGCCGTTTTCAGACGGTAGCTCTCCTCACTAGAAATCCTCAGGTCTCGAAAGCCCTGCCTGCAGCCGTACCACACTCGCAAACACGGACGCTGACGGAACTTTGAATGGCGCGGCAACAGGACGAGAGCGGCAGAGAACGCGATGCGATGCGAGCGGCCGATTAATCAGACAGACACAGCCACGGCTGCAGCCCTGCTCCTGAATCCCCGCTCCTCGTCCTCCCAGAGACGCGGCGCGCACACCAGCCTGCACCTACAGGAGTTCGCAAAACTCGAACGGCACATGAAAATGGCGAGGAAGCGAGCGGGCGCGGGCACGGCGCGTCCCTGCAAGTTACTCACGGCTCTGGCTCTTAGCGCCCAGTCCAAGTGTCTGTTTGCACGGGTGGCATTGGAGCATCGTGTAGCAAACAGCATGGCTGCTCTTTTAGGACGAGGATTTCTCACATGGCGCGGAGCGAGAAAAAAAAACCCACGTTAAAGAATTTCTTCTCCGCCGCTGTGTGAATCACCGCAGAGCTGCCGTTACCGGGGAAACGGACGGGGCCCTGACGTCAGCACAAGTATAAAAGGCAGTCAGTGGAGGCAGGACGACAGCAGTAACACCGGCTATGTGCCCACACACACACACACACACACACACACACACACGTATATATATATATATATATATATATATATATATATTTTCACAGACTTAGCGCTCATAGACACAGGCTCCTCTCCACCGAGGCAAACACACACCGGGAGCTTTCCCTCCGAGCTACAGCGGTGGGCTCTAAAATCCTCGGACGAGTGAACACAAAGCCCCGAGCAGCCGCTACAGCTGCCAGCTAGTGTAATCTCAGACTGTGTGTCTTGTTTAGGGGCTGAAAGACTCCCAACTTGTGTTTCCTCTCGTTAGCAGTTCCACCCCGAAGGCCTCATTTCACCAGTTTCTCCTTATTTCTGAGCAGGACGCAGGACTGGCTTTACCTGCCCAGCGTCTCAGCACAGCAGCTTCTGTTTCTCCAGCCCGCCTCTGAGGCTCCCAGGTCTCGCTTCGCCTACAATCTGACAAATTAGGCCATTAAGCTAAAACCGAAGTGAGATCTGCATGCTTGCATCATGCGTCTGGTTTTAAGGCCTTCCGGTGAGGCATCAATTCCGAGACTCTGCCCGAGTACAGGCTGTTTGAATTTCTAGGCTTTAACAAAGACGTATCACCAGAAACAGCCAACAGTATCAGAGGCGATTAGTCAGAGTTAGTCTGGAGGGATCCAAAGGGTAAAGTGTTGCATTCGAACAGTGCATGCTGGGTATTGTAGTGAGACAACACTGATACACCAACACCACCTCTTTGTTTCTCTCCACTGTATCAGCTCCACTGACCATACAGGACCTCCACTCACTGTCCACTGTATCAGCTCCACTGACCATACAGGACCTCCACTCACTGTCCACTGTATCAGCTCCACTGACCATACAGGACCTCCACTCACTGTCCACTGTATCAGCTCCACTGACCATACAGGACCTACACTCACTGCCCACTGTATCAGCTCCACTGACCATACAGGACCTCCACTCACTGTCCACTGTATCAGCTCCACTGACCATACAGGACCTCCACTCACTGTCCACTGTATCAGCTCCACTGACCATACAGGACCTACACTCACTGTCCACTGTATCAGCTCCACTGACCATACAGGACCTACACTCACTGTCCACTGTATCAGCTCCACTGACCATACAGGAGCTCCACTCACTGTCCACTGTATTAGCTCCACTGACCATACAGGACCTACACTCACTTTCCACTGTATCAGCTCCACTGACCATACAGGACCTACACTCACTTTCCACTGTATCAGCTCCACTGACCATACAGGACCTCCACTCACTGTCCACTGTATCAGCTCCACTGACCATACAGGACCTACACTCACTGTCCACTGTATCAGCTCCACTGACCATACAGGAGCTCCACTTCCAGACTGTAGTTCATCTGATTCTCTGTATACTTTATTACTCTGTTCTTTAATGATCAGGACCTCCACAGGACCACCACAGAGCAGATACCATTAGGGAGGTGGGTCATTCTCAGCACTGCAATGACACTGACATGGTGGTGGTGGTGTATTAGTTAGTGTGTGTTGTGCTGGTGTGAGTGGATCAAACACCTCTGAGAATCGTCCATCAACCAAAACTATCCAGACAGCAGTGTCCTGTGGGCGGCGTCCTGTGTCCACTGATGAAGAACTAGAGGAACACAAACTGTGCAGCAGCAGATGAGCTACTGTCTCTGACTTTACATCTACAAGGTGGACCAGCAAGTAGTAGGAGTGTCTAATAGAGTGGACAGTGAGTGGACACAGTGTTTAAACACTCCAGCAGCAGCACTGCTGTGTCTGATCCACTCACACCAGCACCAAGTCAGTGTCACTGCAGTGCTGAGAACGACCCACCTCCCTGATAGTATCTGCTCTGTGGTGGTCCTGTGGAGGGAGGTGGTTTAAAATCTTTTAAAATAAGAATTCTTTGTGAACGCTGTTAAACTGGTGAAGCTGAGGGGCTCGGCCACATGAGAACATACGACAGCACATAATAAATGATGTTAAAAATGGGTCGGGATGCTCCACTGAGATTTCCGTATCACATAAACACACTAGGGGCAAACGAAGCCTGACGGAACCTCATTCCTGCATGTTTACGTGGTTCTGTAGACTACTAACCGCAGAACAAACTCAAACCAGGCCTTGGAAAGTTCTGGAGAGTCCATCTTTCACAGCATCATCACTTCTTTGGCACCAGGATCGCTCGGCGTCTGAGTGGGATCAAACACTTGCTCGATATCGAAGTGCCAACCCACTTTTTTTTTTCACATCCGGAACTGCTCAGCAAAAGCCCTGTCACTCACAGTTCCTATGGCAACCGGGCTCTGAATTTAGCCCAGGAAAAGGAAAAAAAGAAAAAAATAAGAGAGACAGCAATTACTCTTTGTATTGACAGAGTGTGCGTGAGAAAGAACATGGGAAAGAGATTCTCTCTGCCTGGTTTGGCCTCAAACGAGTGTGCGACTGAGGGCCCACATGCAAAAAAAAAAAAAAAAAAAAAAGTAAAACCTGCTCTCGGTGCTTCTGACTGGACCATTTGTCAGAGTAACCACACGAAGGACGGCGTGAAATAAAGAAGCGACAGCACAGGCTCCTTAGTTAATGCTAAAATAAGACTTGGTTAAAAGAAACCGGACCCTCATGGATCGTTGGAGTGATATGGTTGGGCTTGGCCTACATCACCCTTATATTTACATAACAGTCACAACTAACGTAGATCAGACACATAGTTTATGAACACTTGGAAGACGTTTCTCATATATTACCAACAGTTACCAACATGCTATTAGCCTATACATTATAAACTTGTCCTGTTGTCTGATGCTGATGATTTCTGGAAAGCTGCTTGCGGACATCAGAGCTGCGAACCGAAGCACAGATTTAATATTTACATATCACAGATTGCAGACTAATATCTAGATATCATAACATTATATAACACCATATATACTGTCCTCAGTCACTCCTGACAGAACTCTCGGTGTGTTTCTTTATTGAGCTGAACAACTGCCCATCCTGTGTGGTCTGATACTGAACAACTGCCCATCCTGTGTGGTCTGATACTGAACAACTGCCCATCCTGTGTGGTCTGATACTGAACAACTGCCCATCCTGTGTGGTCTGATACTGAACAACTGCCCATCCTGTGTGGTCTGATACTGAACAACTGCCCATCCTGTGTGGTCTGATACTGAACAACTGCCCATCCTGTGTGGTCTAATACTGAACAACTGCCCATCCTGTGTGGTCTGATACTGAACAACAGCCCATCCTGTGCGGTCTGATACTGAACAACTGCCCATCCTGTGCGGTCTGATGCTAAACAACTGCCCATCCTGTGTGGTCTGATACTGAACAACTGCCCATCCTGTGTGGTCTAATACTGAACAACTGCCCATCCTGTGTGGTCTGAAACTGAACAAATGCCCATCCTGTGGAGGCTGATGCAGATCAACTGCCCATCCTGTGCGGTCTCATGCTGAACAACTGTCCATCCTGTGTGGTCTGATACTGAACAACTGCCCATCCTGTGTGGTCTGATACTGAACAACTGCCCATCCTGTGTGGTCTGATACTGAACAACTGTCCATCCTGTGTGGTCTGATACTGAAACTACCTGGATTATCTGTAAAACTATATATAAATAAACTTTAACTTTTGATTTGCAAAGGACATGAGCCAAGTTGCTCTTTTATACATATACACTGCATGGGCAAAAGTATTAGGACATGCCTCTTAATCACTGAATTCAGGTGATTCATTCAGTCCCATTGCTACAGGTGTATATAATCAAGCAGCTAACCCTGCAGTCTGTCATTACACACATTAGTGAAAGAGCCTGAGGTTCTAAAGAGCTACTGAACTCCTACATGGTCTGTAATAGGTTCACCGTCACAACCAGACAGTTAGTGAACTTTCTTCCCTCCTAGAGGTTTTATTGAACAGCGGAAGCGTTAACTTAGTCACAGAGTGTCAGACCAGGTAAAGTTACAGAGCGGGGGCTCCGAGTGCTGAGTCTACATACCCGCCAAAGACGAAACGGATAATAACGAATCTCATTTCACGACTGTACGTATCTTCACCCAGTGAGGGTTCGTTTTAGAAACAGCTATGTAAATAAGACTGACCTGAAATGAGTATACCTGCTCCCGCATGTATTACTGCGCTAACAGTGTGTCAGAGCTTCCAGTAATACCACTTCTGGAAAAAGGGCTGTGTGTCCAGGTAGTCTCTGCCTTTGTATGAAGCTCGAACCGGAGCGCAGCTCTGCTGCTCATTTGAATAATTGAAAGTGTGATGAAACCCACCGCCGGAGCGCCGCTCGCCGTCTGAAGTGCTTTTACTGACTCGCCGGCTAAAACACCGCCGCACTCGCCGCTTAACTGTCTAAAGCTGAAGGCTCAGGATGCAGAGCTGAAGGCTCAGGTCCCCTTTCAATCGGAAAAACAAGTCCACTCAATATTATCCCAAATACATCAACACAGATCATCAGTCTCTCATACACACATGCACACGCTCTAATCATATGTAAAGAAGAAGAGGAACTGGGAAAAGGCACGCTGGAAAGGAGATGAGATTTTAAAGGGGCCACATTCCATGTTTTCTTGTCCAGTTTATGGGATTTATAGGCATCTTTAAGGATCAAAAGCAGCCAAAGTTTATTTTTATAAACGTTTTTTTAACCAGAGTTTGTTTCTTCTTCTCGGCTGGACTTGTTCACCTTCCAGTTTATGGTCCCTCATGTTAGATATACAGATCAGTTGTACGGCCGTAATGCTTGGTCTGCTTCCTGACAGCTATAAACAGCACAATGTTTCATCAACTATAATCTATAATCAATAACATCATCTATAAGAACTACATTACAGGCCGTCCGCAGTAACAACACTCCTTATCTCTTCAATAAGAAGCTGAACAGGCTCTGATAAATTAAGTGTCTGTAATAACTGTGTAGTTACACATGAACAACACATGCAACAACAATATAATTACTAGTGATGGAGTCACTGTTACAGATGGATTACAGCAGCACAGCTTATGTAATTACACACGTATATCCATTTCTTTTTCTGCTCCATGTAATTATATAAGGGCCTCTTAATGGTTGTAACAGCATACTGGCACTTATGTAACAACACATTGGTAATAACATGAGTATAGCATTATAAGAATGTAATAACTTACATTAATACTATAGCACAGTATTACAATATATTCTAGAATGATATATGTATCACGTTACGTATAAATCATTGTTCCACAGAAATTATGTACAAGTTACACTTTAAAATAAGTGGTCCAGTGTAGTTGTTGTGTAATTACTGTGTAATAACAGATCACTATTACTCTATATGATTGATCGGTTTACTGTGTTATAATAATTATTATACTTTTTGGGATGTGGTCATCCACTGTTGGTGTTTCAGTACTGTTACATTATATTTAATTATATAGAATTATATATACATATAAAGAGATGGACTATTATAGATATTGTGCTCCTATATATAATGTATTAAATTATATATATATATATATATATATATATATATATTTCATGTTTTCTTATAATGTTGGACAGCACATATGAAAACAATGAGCTGTTCCAGTCTTATTACACATTTAATTACACTCATGTTATTACCAATTGTAATTACATTGAAGAGAATTTGCTACTATCAACTATCAAGATGTTCTTATGTAATTACATAAGGCTAAAAAGAAATACACACATGTAATAGCATAAGCTGTACTTCTGTAATTCGAAAGATCGATCGGCTATGTATCGGTATCGGGCGATTTTAAATCAAAATACGTGAACGGACGATATTTAGCCCGAGAGCCGATCGATGGCTTTAAGCAAATGAGCCAAATTTCTGTATTTCCAGCTAGCGCAATTCCTATCTGAACCACTAGGTGGAAATACATAGCCTTTCATTTTGGACAGACTGACTAAAGCAGCGGCCTCACAAAAACAGTTTACGGCGTTCACGGCATGCGCTGATAGAAAATATCGTCTGTCTGGCAGTTTGTTACCGTATGTTACCGTATTTTTAAAATTAGTAAAATCAGCGTCTCTCGTTGAGGAATCAAAACAAAGACATTTAACACTATTAATCTGATACGGCACTTAATAGTACACCACACAGCTGAATACAGTGAGTATCAGTAAACAGCAGAGCTAGCACACACAGCTAGCACAAAGCTAATAACCCAGAAACCAGTACAGACCAGATCTGACCGGTACCAACAGAACAGCAGCTACAATTCAATATTCTACATTTAATAATTACAGAGTCTGAGTTTAATGACTGCAGTTCTGACTGAATTTATTTAATTAGATTTTTAGTTTTAAATTAAGGGTCTAAATGTAATGATTACAGTTTGAGATATTTGTTTGATTTACTTTGTTTATTTACTGTTAATTTAGTTTAAAATATAATGCTGTTTAACATGAGCTCGTTAAAAATTAGAATAAGCCAGTTTAGACCATGTTTCATGACTTGCTTGCGCTAATAACTACATATAGCCCCGCCCTCGATTGGTATTAGCTATCGGCCGATGACACTGAAAGGTGATTGGCGATCGGAATCGGCCTCAAAAACGCTAATCGGTCCATCTGCATCACTAGTAAGTTACACTGTCCTTGCATGTGTATCTACACCGTTACTACAGACACTACAGATAACGTATGAGCACAGAGTGATCAGTATATTTTAAAACTCTGACGTTGATAGAGCTGCTGTTTTTTGTACGGCCCCTTTAAAAGTTCAAGAGGTAGTAAACGAAAAATACCAGAAGAAATGCTAAGAAGATTGAATGGGTTTCAAAACAGATGCTTGGCACCTAAACAGAAAGTAAGGCGGCTAGTGGTTTGCACTTACTTCTCAGCAGAACTCAAATCAAAGCTGGAGGCTTCCTCCAGAAGAGGGTTGAAAGAGGAGAAGAAGAAGAGGTGGTGGTAGTAGTGGTGGTTGGTGGTAGTGGTTGGTGGTGGTGAGGGTGACCGTGAGGGTGGGTTAGGTAAGCATGGGGGTGCAGGGGAGGAAATCAATAAAGGGGGTGGGGGGTGGGGTGGGGGGAGGTTTACTTTCGTCTGTGAAAACTTTGCATACCTGCAAGAATTGGCACGAGCGCTCCTGCTGACAAGCCTCTGCTTTCACTAGCGCCTTATCTACATTTACGGTGGCCTTCTGGTAGACCTGGCGTGCCCTGCTCACCGTGAGAGAGGACGACCACGAGCTCTTCTTCACCAGCTGCGCCCCGTCCACTCCCAGCGACGGCACCGCCACGGCGCACGTCTGGCACTTGGCCACGTCGTTGTTGCTGCGCGAGCTTTTCAGCATCGCCCCCTCCTGGTACGCGTCCAGGAAGTACTGCGACTGCGACTTGTCCGGGTGCCGGCCCATGGTCATGACTCCTGGGGGTGCCGGGGCGTGGCGCAGCGGGCACACGTCCCGCTCCGGCTCGTCCGAGCTCCAGTAGCCGGACGGCGGCGCCCGCTGCTTGGGTTCGGCGGATTTGCAGCGCTCGCGGCTCTTGCTGCGCTTCCGTTGCCTCGGCGTCGGCGCTGGTCCTCCTTCTCCGTCGGGACTGGCCTTGCTCCCGCCTCCGCCCCCGCCGTTCACGCTGCCCTTGCTGTGGTGTGGCCCTTCGAGAGAATGCGACTTGGTGAACAGTTTCTGCACCGAATGCACCAAGTGCCGGATCCGCCCCGGGCTGTCGTTGCGCTGCTCCAGAGCGGCCGACGCAGCAGCCGCCGCAGCCCGTTTGTACTGGAGCGTGTGGTAACCGTCCCGGGACATGGGAAGCTGATGGTCCAGCTGGTCCAGCAGATTGACGGGTACCCGCTGCTGAGGTTTGGACGCCCCTCCTCCACCTGTATATGGTACCAAGGCACACTCATCCTTCAGCTCGTGGCTGGAGCTGTAGTGGCGTCGCGGAAAAGTCCCATAAGGCACCACGACGCAGTCCGGCTGGTAGGAGCTCCGTCCCGAGTAATACGGGTGCTCCGGTGGAGGTGGAGCGTCAATCTGGCCGATGAGGTAGGGCTTGCGGTCACCATGGTGACCTAATGGGTCATAAGAGGGTTCGCAGGCCACCACGTGGTGATGGCTGCGGCTGCCGGACAGGCCTTTCATCATCAGGACGGTGGGGGTCAGCCGGCCACACCCGGGGTCATCCACACACGTTTCCAAACACTGCTACAAACTCACCCAGATCAACCTGCAGGGGGCAAAACAGAGGAAATGAGCAACGGTGACCACAAGGCATATCATTGCTGTCATAAGAAAACCTCGAAAGGTTTCTATTGGCCCATTCATTCTGAATCACAGGTTTTCTTATCACAGCAAGAATATGCTAATGCTTGTTGTACACTAGGGCTTCCCAGCAAAGCTCCACACGTCTTCAGTTCTTTTACTCGGTGTGTTTCAGCACATCCTGCAACTATTAAGCATTTCATGAGCTTTCAGGTGTAGTAGAACAGGCATGACCCACAATGGACTCCTCTTAAGACTGAGAGTGGGAACCACTACACTGTTAACCTGTAATTAGTTTGTGTGAGAGTTTGTTCAATGATGCTTAAAAACTAAAGTTTTATTACTTAAAATATTTTAGTATGTTCTACTATTTGGAAAGAGTAACTGAGCACACTAATATTTTTTTTAATTGAACTTAAAACAGGTTTTAGCTTGGACCACGCCCCTGTAGCACCTTGCCAGATTCTCATTGGTCAGTTCAATCTAGACTAGTTTGAGTTGTTTAGTGGAGCTTGTAAAGGTTTGAAGTCTTTTTCTATTTTCACTGTGAGGTTTGGTGTTTTCTGTGTTTAACTTCTTTTCCTCGGACAGAAACTCTGTAGTGCTGGGATTTCTCTACAGTGGACATTTTCTCCATTGTTTTCTTTTCTTGAAGAACTACAGAGGACTACAATCAACCAAGCCGCCATCTTCCCTCTCTTTTTCTCATTCTGGAACTTGGTAAGTAGTTTTCCGTGTTCAAGTGGTGTAAAACTGTTGTTCTGCAGTTGATGCTGATCTAAAGTTAGAAAATATAATTTACTGTGTTTTTATCATTTCAATGTTTAAACTGTATTTAAGAATTATTGTAAGATAAACAGTATTTCTAACTAGACCAATCAAAACCAGTCATCATCACTACTGAACCCTTCAAGAGTCAGGACCATCCTAGATGATCCCAGTGATGTAATTTTAAATCAAATCAAACTAAATGTAACTGCTGTCTGTGTTCTTTTGATGTAGGAGAACATCAGCTTTTTATGGAGACTAGTTTTAAGTTAACTTAATTCTGATTACAGGAAACTCAATGTTGAGTTGAATTAAATGGTCAGTAGGGTTGATTTTACTTAATATTTTAAATACAAAGAATTTAGATTTCATTGTATTTGAGTCAAATGATCACTTCCAGTCTATTTGACATTTAAGTTGATTTTACTCAAACCATTAGATTTTCTCTAGTTTGCATTACTTCAATATTTTAAGACAATCACTCAAACTCTTTAAGTACAATCAACTTATCCGGGTTTACAGTGTACAGTTGTTGAGAACATGTATTTCAAGTTCCAGAATGTAGATACTAACAAGAGATCACCAGCCAATCTATTAGAACATGGGTTAATACTGCGTCTGTCTGGAGAGACCCTCTTTACCCACTCACATAGTTGTGTAAGAATAAAAACCAATAAGGGGACGTCATAGCAGTCCAGGTTTGTGTATCACATGTTCAGTCAATCTCAGTTTTAATAAAAGTCCTGTGCAGCCTGTACTTTGCCACAGCAGACCAGGTGGTCACCAATATCAAAGACCTGCCTAGGAGCAAGGTGAAGACTCAAAGCTTGACAAACAGAATATGATGCCACTCATGCAGCTGACTTGCAGGCTAATCATGGCGCTCCACTAATCTCTCCTGGTATCCCTCTAAATTTGGTAATGCCATGTTCCTCACTGCGTTGAACTACCAATTACATCATCCCACACAAGGCTGGTGGTAATCGGACCCCACTGCTTGATTTCACGTAAATGCCTGCTGCCGTCTTAAAGGGCAATGCACTTAACACAAGGGTCAATGGAAGGTTCTATCAGCAGACCCTCCAACCCTTGTATGGAGGGTGTCTATGAAGTTATAGGCCATATAGAGCCATATCTTGATTTTTCTGCATGACTCTAAGGTGTGGTCCCAAACACTGAAGCTATCTTGGGAGGTGGTCACAGATGCATATCATCACATTATATCTTTAGGAACAGTATGATTCCTGCAACACTCCTGGGTAGGTTCTAAGGGCAACCCCGGGGACCCTTGATTTATTGGCATAACTCTTCAGTGAGCAAAGGGTTACCCCTTCAAACATGCAACGCAAAAAACATTGCAGATGTTCAGTTCAACGTGATCTCCTGAAGACAGAGGCTACTGAACACAGCTGATGCACAGCTTTACTTAATAGCAGAGCCCTCCACTCTTATCAAATTAGGCTCTGTTTACACCTGACATTGGCAAACGTCTCAGGTAATGCTATCATAAGTGGTCAGTGCCAAATGCAGGTGTGTTCCTTACATTTGGAAGGTGGTCAGGGATGCATATCACCACAAGGACATCATCTTCAAGGGCATTGCAATTCTTGCAACAGGTTCTACTGGCAACCCCTGGAACTTTTGTAGGCAAGGTGTCCACAAAATTGCATTGCATGTCTTCATAGCGAACAATGAATTACTGCATTAAACAATTAAACAATGCATATGGATGCCATGTGGGATCATACCGCTTGCAAATGCGTACATTTCATCGTCTCCTGAACGTAGGTGCTTCCAATCATTAGCTATTGCAAAGCTTAACTTAGCTTAGCAGAGTAGTCCACTAAAAAGCTTAGTGTGGACTGACCAATCAAATTAGGCTGTTTACACCTGGTAATAACAATCATATGTATCATATGTATCCAATCATATGTAACCGTGCAAAACACTGAAACCATCTTGGGAGGTGGTCAGGGATGCATATTACCACAAGGACATCATCTTCAAGGGCATTGCAATTCTCGCAACAGTACTGGGAAGGTTCTACTGGCAACCCCTGGAACCCTCGTAGGCAGGGTCAAGGACGGATTAAGGATAGTCTGGGCCCCCCCAGCCCGCGCCCCTCGTGATCAAGGGCCCTCTAGTGGTATGCCCTGCTCTTCTCTAGGGCTCCCTGGTAAGGGCTCTCATAACCAGGGCCCTTAAAATTATGCCCCCCTCTTTCCTAGAACTCCTAATAGCCAGAAGTCGAAGTCAGAGCAGTGCCACAGTGCCTCGTTCCTTTTCATAAGGCCTCCAAAAGCATGGCTAGGGCCCTCAAAAGCATGGCTAGGGCCCCCAAGAGGCCCTGGGGTCAAAGTCCCTAAAAGTCAGAGGATCCTTAAAATTGAGGGCCCTTGGAAATAAAAATATATTGTATCATAAATGTTGATAGGCATCGCAAAATGTTTTGGGACAGGGCCCCCCGACCTCAAGAGCCCTTGGGCACTGGCCCCACTGGCCAGGTCAGTAATTCCACCATGGGCAGGTAGTCCCCAAAATTGTAGACTTCAGGTAGAGCCATATCTTGATTGATGGATGCCATGTGTGATCTTACTGCTTGCAAATGCTTTTATTTCACTGTAATCTCCTGAAAGTAGGTGCTTCCAATCATTAGCTACTGAAAAGCTTAACTTCATAGCAGAGCAGTTCACTAGAAAGCTTAGTGTGGACTGACCAATCAAATTAGGCTGTTTACACCTGGTATTAATACACGTCTCGGCTAATCTAATCATAAGTAAGTGAGATCCCAACACTGAAACCATCTTGGAAGGTGGTCAAGGATGCATATCACCACATTATATCTTCAAGGGCATTGTGACACTCTTTTGCAACACTCCTGGGAAGGTTCTACTGGCAACCCCTGGAACCCTCACAGACAGGGTGTCCACAAAATTGTAGCCTTTAGGTAGAGCCATATCTTAATTTGCCTGCATGACTCCACCGTGAAGGATCACCACATAAAACATGCTCTGGATATCTGTATGCCTGGAAACCTCTTTAAAGGTAAAGCACATTAACAAATGCATAACTTAGCTTGAAGGCACAGCAGTCCATTACACAGCTTAGTGTGGATTGGCTGCTCACAAATTAGGCCCTATTATCACCTGCCATTAACATACATCTGGGCTGATCAAACCATAAGTGGATAATTGTAAGGACAGGTGACATGGAAACCACTTCTGGGGACCACTTTGGGAGACCCATTTGACTATTTAATATCTGCCGTGTGAAAACGTCCCAGTGCAACGATGGGCCACTTAGTGACAGCATAGCATGTAGCATCTACCCTAACAGGTTATGTTCCCAGATAAAGCCAAGCATTGGCGTAGGAACCGGGGGGATTGGGGGGACGTGTCCCACCCAAAAATTAAACCACAGAAAAACAGAAACAGTTTAAAAACACTTTATTTAAAAAGCGCGTTTTGGCAGCCTTCGCAATTCACACGCTGTGTTTGTTGTTAGCAACAGACTCTGGTTGTTAGGTGGTCTTTAACTGTGTTAAGGTTTGTGTTGAGATGCCTGTTCAGAAATATCCTGCTGTCGGCAGATTTACTGACTGGAGCTCTTGCACCAGCTGTAAACGCGAGGTCAGTGATGAGAGCAATGAACAACAAAATATACTGCAATAAAACAGCTTTAGTATAATGTGCTGTTATGGTAACATACTAGGAGGGTTTGGGTCAGCTAATGTTTATATTAACTTTAATCAGAAAACAGTTATATTACTCTCTGGCCACGCCCCAAACTGCAGACCAGGGGCGTAGCTAGCCCTAGTTTAGATTTAAATTGAGTCGCAACAGCCCTTAAGATTATAGTAGCCAAACGTTTTTTTTCTTTTATTGTTAATTTGTTTCTGGCAAGCTGGAAATGTTAAAATCCTAGACAGTATATAGTAAAACCAATTATTTTAACAACAAAAAAGCAGCAGCAGTCTATATTTCTGATCACTCAGTATTCTGTTATCTGAGAGTTTATTTTAATTCATCAGGCTAATGCTGCAGGTGGTCTGTTTACTGTTTATACTGTTTTCTGACAGCAATACCATGTAATGTGGAGTACATTGTTTAGTTTATAAAGTGATCTTTAATTTGATTTATCTAATAATAATCAGACGTACAGATACTGTTGTATTTTGTTTATTTATTTATTTATAATTTACTGTAATTCCACTAATGTTGTTCTACGTCACTATACATAGTGATTTACTACCTTACCTACAGTGGAATCAGATTATAGGTAATATTTAGGGAATAGGGTGGGCTTTGATTCATATTAGCAAATGTGTCCCCCCAATGTCAAACCCGCTCCTACACCCTTGAAGACAAGTTATAATTATCCTTACGTCTCTCAGTTCACTAATAATAAGATCACCTAAGATAGATGTTCAAATATATAAACAGGGTTGTAATGTTCACTATTTATTATATCAACTCACGTTTAAGGGAGTCAGTCGGGGGCTGAAGCACTCTGACAAGCTGGAGATGTTTAGACCATAGTTTAGACATATACTGTATGTTTTCTCTCGGTGTCAGTGTTTATCTGACTGGTGTTGTGAGTGTAATACGTTTAATAAAGGAGTATTTTTGTACTTTATCAGTCAGTACCAGCCTAGCTCGAACCCTAACCCATATTTCTGATCACTCTTCATTCTGTTATTGTAGCTAGGAGTGACTCTCTGAGAGTTTAATTTAATTTAATCGTATGTTTAGTGTTTATAAAGGAGAGAGAAGCTGGAGCTGCTGTGCTGGTGGTTAGTCTGTGTGTTATTAAAGTTAAGGTATATAGTAGTGCTGTCTGTATGTGTATTAGATCATTAATGTTATAGAATGATAAGATATGAAGAGATGATAACCTAACTCTGTGTGGTCAGCAGGTCAGCTATAGATATTCAATTCTTATATTCAAGATACCCGAGATCTTAGGCTCAGAATCTGTTGATAATCATAATAATATTGATAGCTGATTATTAGAATTAGTGTATCTAATCTAAATTATTCTAATTATTCTGTCATGACACACTCACCCCAATTTCTGAATTTCTCTCACTCTCATCTGGACACTCTTTAGCCCACAGAAGCTCAATATTTAATAAGAAAAGTGTGTTAAATTGATATGGATCTATTTCTTTTTCTCTTAGATTAAATACATGAGCTGTTCTCACCCCTAAACCTCTAATCCTACAGTCGCCCCTGGAGGCAGCCCCTTCAGCACCCTACACCTCCTTCAGCAAGTGAGCACAGATGCAAAGCCTGAGAAGGTGGAAAGCTAGTCAACAAAAAAAAAAGAAAAGAAAAAAGAAAGAAGAGAGATGGAAATGAGGGCGAGCTCCCAGTAATCTGTCCCATAAAACCACCATCATCTACGCGGCCCGCTCATTACTCCCAGCACCTCCGATTCAGCGTCTCCTTTTCTTTATAGCTCACTTTACATTTCACGCCGACTGCGGGGTGCGTCTCCCTGTACTCAGCACCCCCTGCACCGCCTCCGCCCCCGCCGTGCCCCGCAATCTCCATAAGTAATGGCGGAGAAATGAAGATTGATTTTGCGGTTCTGAAAGCAGGCAGGTTGCCAGTTGTGGATAAATTTAGCTGGAAAGGAAAAAACAAGCAGCATTCCGGAGCCTCCACAGGGTGGCAGTGGGGGCTTTTTTTGGTTGAGGGGGGGGTGGCATTGGTTGGTGGAGGAGGGAAGAGGGGGGTTGGTGGGGGGGACGGTTGCACCCACGGTGCTCCTAACATCCTCTCAGCTCCTCATTACTGCACTCTGTCAGTCAGACGGCAGCATCCGTTTCGCTCGCTCCGGCGCTTTGTCGGCCCCAATCTGGGTAATTGCAGGTGGCGAGCCGCTCCTTATTCAGCTGCGCTAATTACGTGACGTCGGAGATGAAGAGGCGCCGCTGCTTTAGGAAGAGCGCGCTACGGGTGGGAGAGTGGTGTGGGGGGGGGTAGAGGTAGATATAGAAAAAGAGAGAGAGAGAGAGAGAGAGAGAGAGAGAGAGAGAGAGAGAGAAGCCTACCCTGTTATTAGAGAGGTTATTATTGGGCCTTGTGACAGTCTAATGGCAGAGGGCTGCAGTGGCTTGGAGTACAAAGCCTCTGATCTCACACACACACACACACACACACACACTCAGGAAGAATGGGGGGCTCATTTACACAAATCCTTTGCACCGACAAGCCTACAGTGAGAACCACCGGGGTCAGAACAGTGGAGCAGTGAAACTGCCTCCACACTAAGTGGACCATGTTGGTTGATGGTGACCTTTTGTGTTGATGTCATACGTACATACATACATTATATATATATATATATACACACACACACACACACATACTTCCTTCAAACCAGGTGTTTCTGTCCATACTTCCACTGCGAGAAGTTTGATCTGTTCACAGTGGAGGTGAATAGAACCAGACGTCCTCCTCTAAAAGCTCCTCACAGAAAGTTCTTACAGTAGATGTTATAAATACACTGTCTGATTCTGAGACGCTGTTTATGATAGTTTAGAGAAGATCTCAGTCTTAAACTCCATTCATGGTGGAGGGATACATGCAGGACGCTGTGAGGTTCAAATAGTCCCCAAAGAAAACCTAGTATTTTCAGATCATAAACACCATCACCACCACTGTAAACACCACCATTTAACAATGTGTTAATCTGGAAAATAAATAAATAAATAAATAAATAAAAATAACATGATGAAGCGATAAAACGTGTCAGTGCTAAACCACAACACAGACTGACACCAGGCCAGTTGTTAGCAGTTCTCAAAGGTGGCAGCTCTACATGTTTACAGTAGGCAGGTCACCTGGAGAGCAGGTTCAAGTTTTATTACAGCAGTAGAGCTCTGAGTGTGTGTGTGTGTGTGTGTGTGTGTATGTGTATCTTGTAGCATTGCAGTGTGTGTGTGTGTGTGTGTCTCTGTGGCATTGCAGTGTGTGTGTGTGTGTGTGTGTGTGTGTGTGTGTGTGTGTGTGAGCTGACAGCTTTGCCAGCACAGCAGTCTGACGAGCTATACACAGTGACACGGCCGTCCTGTGGGGAACGCAGCGCACACACAACGCCACTGCTGCCTCTTCACACTCGGTGTGAGCGCAATTAGTGTGACTCACTGTCTCACACTGTCCTGTCCAGCGTATTCACTGTACTGCACTTATTCCTGGGCTTTGAGCCTAGTCTTGTACGGTTCAGCTGAAGCTCAGTATCCTGTAGTGACTGTAACGTCTTGTCTGATTGCGTTAGACTTCACCAGAGATTACGATAGTTTCAGTAAAAATACTGAAGTGTAGAGAAAACTGAAATTCGTTTGTAGTTTGTAGGCTTGAACAACACAACAGGTCAGCAGTGTGTGGACAACAAGCAGCAGTAAAAATGCTCGTGGCTAAACCAGTAACAGCAGTGTTTGATGGTAAAAACAAACTAACCTGAATGTCTGATCTACTTCTTTCAGTAATCACCGATCTGCTGTTGTGTAGCTCTTACAGTCTGAGTCTATCTAATTGTAAACAAATCAGGATGTATAGGTTAGTTGGGTTGGACAGCGTTGGTGTTGGTGCTCAGTATCAGCCAATAGTTGAGCAGGTAAAAAAAAAAAATCATATCTGAATGCCTGAACTAAATTGAATAGGCTTCATGAATCATTTATGAAAGAGCTTAAATCAAATTACGGATCAGACATTTAAGCCCACATTATCATAGATGTTATCTGTGTGAGGGAGTCCAGTACAGGTCAGTTTAAACACTGTCAGGGCTGCAGAAGATCCGGTTCAGTAAAGAGGTTCGCCAACCTTTTCCACCCCAAAGCCCACCTGCTTATAGCTACAGAGCATAGCAGCCCACAGAAACACCAACATCTACAACATCTACTGTTTAATATACAGTTCTGACCTGAGAATGAGAGACGGTAACAGATCAGATCATCGTTTACCTTCAATCACACAAACCAGAATTAGCAGAGATGTTAAAATAAGGAGAAACTTAATGTAGGTGTAGATGTGGAGCTCCACTGTGTTTAACACTAAGGTCACTGTTTGGTCTCCATTCTGTTTAGATTAGAGGGTTTCTGTTTCTTGTCTGAAACAGTTGAAGCTCTCTGACTCCGCCCACTGAAGCTCTCAGACTCCGCCTACTTCTCTTCCTCCCAATCAGCACTAATAATAAAGCTGGTTTCTGCTTCTGTATCAGTTTATAAGTGTGAGTTTTGCTGGTCGGTGTCTGATGCTGGAGGAGCTGAATCAGACTTGTCTGTTATTGGGGGTCTGGTTTGGTGTTTAGCTGCTCGGGTGTCTGATGCTGGAGGAGCTGAATCAGACTTGTCTGTTATTGGGGGTCTGGTTTGGTGTTTAGCTGCTCGGGTGTCTGACGCTGGAGGAGCTGAATCAGACTTGTCTGTTATTGGGGGTCTGGTTTAGTGTTTAGCTGCTCGGGTGTCTGACGCTGGAGGAGCTGAATCAGACGTGTCTGTTATTGGGGGTCTGGTTTGGTGTTTAGCTGCTCGGGTGTCTGATGCTGGAGGAGCTGAATCAGACATGTCTGTTATTGGGGGTCTGGTTTGGTGTTTAGCTGCTCGGGTGTCTGATGCTGGAGGAGCTGAATCAGACATGTCTGTTATTGGGGGTCTGGTTTGGTGTTTTTCTGCTCGGGTGTCTGATGCTGGAGGAGCTGAATCAGACATGTCTGATATTGGGGGTCTGGTTTGGTGTTTAGCTGCTCGGGTGTCTGATGCTGGAGGAGCTGAATCAGACTTGTCTGTTATTGGGGGTCTGGTTTGGTGTTTAGCTGCTCGGGTGTCTGACGCTGGAGGAGCTGAATCAGACTTGTCTGTTATTGGGGGTCTGGTTTGGTGTTTAGCTGCTCGGGTGTCTGACGCTGGAGGAGCTGAATCAGACGTGTCTGTTATTGGGGGTCTGGTTTGGTGTTTAGCTGCTCGGGTGTCTGATGCTGGAGGAGCTGAATCAGACTTGTCTGTTATTGGGGGTCTGGTTTGGTGTTTAGCTGCTCGGGTGTCTGACGCTGGAGGAGCTGAATCAGACTTGTCTGTTATTGGGGGTCTGGTTTAGTGTTTAGCTGCTCGGGTGTCTGACGCTGGAGGAGCTGAATCAGACGTGTCTGTTATTGGGGGTCTGGTTTGGTGTTTAGCTGCTCGGGTGTCTGATGCTGGAGGAGCTGAATCAGACATGTCTGTTATTGGGGGTCTGGTTTGGTGTTTAGCTGCTCGGGTGTCTGATGCTGGAGGAGCTGAATCAGACATGTCTGTTATTGGGGGTCTGGTTTGGTGTTTTTCTGCTCGGGTGTCTGATGCTGGAGGAGCTGAATCAGACATGTCTGATATTGGGGGTCTGGTTTGGTGTTTAGCTGCTCGGGTGTCTGATGCTGGAGGAGCTGAATCAGACTTGTCTGTTATTGGGGGTCTGGTTTGGTGTTTAGCTGCTCGGGTGTCTGACGCTGGAGGAGCTGAATCAGACTTGTCTGTTATTGGGGGTCTGGTTTGGTGTTTAGCTGCTCGGGTGTCTGACGCTGGAGGAGCTGAATCAGACGTGTCTGTTATTGGGGGTCTGGTTTGGTGTTTAGCTGCTCGGGTGTCTGATGCTGGAGGAGCTGAATCAGACGTGTCTGTTATTGGGGGTCTGGTCTGGTGTTTAGCTGCTCGGGTGTCTGATGCTGGAGGAGCTGAATCAGACGTGGCTGTTATTGGGGGTCTGGTTTGGTGTTTAGCTGCTCGGGTGTCTGATGCTGGAGGAGCTGAATCAGACGTGTCTGTTATTGGGGGTCTGGTTTGGTGTTTAGCAGCAGCTGGTGCTGCAGGACTGATATGAGTGTCTGTGAAGAGTCTGATGATAAACAGAGTCTGATGACGGTGTGGAGTGACGTGCTGCTAGAAGAAGAAGAGAGATCTACTGATGAAGCTCCTCGTATGATCAGAGAACGAGTTCCACCAGCAGTGAACTGGACCAGAGTCGGGCTGGAAGTGGGTCCAGATCTCTGAGCAGCTGAGCGTCTGTATCAGTACTGATACAGTTAGTCTGATGATGGTGTTTATTTCACTACTGAGACGTTTGTATTTGTGGGTCTCTGTTAAAATTAATATAGATTTTTAAGTAAGTCAATCCCTCCCTCTGAGTACAGGCCTGTGGACCACTAGAGGGCGCTGCACGGCCCACATGTTGAGAAACGCTGCTTTAGTATTTGAATTAAATCAAGATTTCAAATCATTTGAGTGTTGAAATCGAGTCAAACAACAGCGATTGAACCCACTAATGTCTTCAGCCCTGACCTGCTCACCCAGTAACCGCTGACCCCAGGAGGACCTTACTGTATATGGATCGGATCATAATGGAGTTGTTATCGACTCATTCACGACAGCGCTCGTGTTTCTCCCGCGTCTGATTGCCTCCGCAGCTTCTCCCAGACTGGATCTCGTGGTGAACCAGCTGAGCTCTCGTCTTTTGTTCCTCCTTCATTTTCTGGGAGGAGAAAAATCTGCTTTCCTACAACAAATGAAGGCCTTGTTTTATTAAAGCTTCAGAACAGCGCGCTCCGCTCCCGTCCTCAGACTAGCGCTGCCATTACGCGAGCCATTGTTTTTCCAAGTGTCGGTAACGGCGCAATGACACATCAACCCACCGAGCGCTTCCCGCCTGTAAAAGCCGGAGAGAAACCCGGGACGAGGGAAGCGGAAAAGCCCCCGCGGTGCGCGTCCCACAGCCCCAGCCTGTTTGCAAACCCAATAAATCCCCGCAGCAGCCTGAAGCGCGGAGAGAGCCGAGACCATTCCCTGCTAAATTCCTCCCTAATGGAAGGACGCACCTGCCGCGGCACACGCTCTTCCCTCTGACGGAGAGGCTGAAGTGTTATTACCGCCGTTTCACAGCACGGAATCCGACGTTCAGGCATCAGACGAGAATTAAAACCACCATCATGGAGCCAAACAGTGGAGAAAACTTCAGATACGGCTTCCGCTGAGAACCTTAGGAGGGACCGTTACCTGGAAACCATTCTGTAACTTCTCAAACAGCTCCACAGTTTAGAAGCAGAAGATCTGAAAGAGGTTCTCCAGGTTCTCTGTATGTTACTGAAGATGTTTGTACAGAAGGATCTGCAGATCTAAGATAAGCAGCTGGAACATAAACAGAGAGAGGTTCTGTGATATAGCAGGTTCTAGATTATCTAGAGCTTTTTAGACGAGTACAGAAGTTTAAAGTGTGTTCTTCAGCTCTTTCAAAACAGGACTGATCTGAGATCTGTTTAGTGTTTGTTAGGATCTTAGCTGCTGCCTACTGGACCAGCTGGACTGTTTTCTTAGGAACTCCAGTAAGAGACCATTACCAGTGATCAACTCTGACACTTACAGAGATCAACTCTGACCATTACAGTGATTAACTCTGACCATTACAGCGATCAACTCTGACCATTACAGTGATCAACTCTGACACTTACAGAGATCAACTCTGATCCTTACAGTGATAAACTCTGACCATTACAGTGATTAACTCTGACCATTACAGCGATCAACTCTGACCATTACAGTGATTAACTCTGACCATTACAGCGATCAACTCTGACCATTACAGTGATCAACTCTGACCATTACAGTGATTAACTCTGACCATTACAGTGATCAACTCTGACCATTACAGTGATTAACTCTGACCATTACAGTGATAAACTCTGACCATTACAGTGATTAACTCTGACCATTACAGCGATCAACTCTGACCATTACAGTGATTAACTCTGACCATTACAGTGATCAACTCTGACCATTACAGCGATCAACTCTGACCATTACAGTGATTAACTCTGACCATTACAGTGATCAACTCTGACCATTACAGCGATCAACTCTGACCATTACAGTGATTAACTCTGACCATTACAGTGATCAACTCTGACCATTACAGTGATCAACTCTGACCATTACAGTGATCAACTCTGACAATTACAGTGATCAACTCTGACCATTACAGTCATCAACTATGACCATTACAGTGATCAACTCTGACCATTACAGAGATCAACTCTGATCCTTACAGTGATTAACTCTGACCATTACAGCGATCAACTCTGACCATTACAGTGATTAACTCTGACCATTACAGTGATCAACTCTGACCATTACAGTGATTAACTCTGACCATTACAGTGATCAACTCTGACCATTACAGTGATTAACTCTGACCATTACAGTGATCAACTCTGACCATTACAGCGATCAACTCTGACCATTACAGTGATTAACTCTGACCATTACAGTGATCAACTCTGACCATTACAGTGATTAACTCTGACCATTACAGTGATCAACTCTGACTATTACAGTGATCAACTCTGACCATTACAGTGATCAACTCTGACCATTACAGAGATCAACTCTGACAATTACAGTGATCAACTCTGACCATTACAGTGATCAACTCTGACCATTACAGTGTTCAACTCTGACCATTACAGAGATCAACTCTGATCCTTACAGTGATCAACTCTGACAATTACAGTGATCAACTCTGACCATTACAGTGATCAACTCTGACCATTACAGTGATTAACTCTGACCATTACAGTCATCAACTATGACCATTACAGTGATCAACTCTGACCATTACAGAGATCAACTCTGATCCTTACAGTGATCAACTCTGACCATTACAGTGATTAACTCTGACCATTACAGCGATCAACTCTGACCATTACAGTGATTAACTCTGACCATTACAGTGATCAACTCTGACCATTACAGTGATTAACTCTGACCATTACAGTGATCAACTCTGATCCTTACAGTGATCAACTCTGGCTATTACAGTGATCAACTCTGACCATTACAGTGATCAACTCTGACCATTACAGTGATCAACTCTGAACATTAAAGTGATCAACTCTGACCATTACAGTGATCAACTCTGACTATTACAGTGATCAACTCTGACCATTACAGTGATCAACTCTGAACATTACAGTGATCAACTCTGACCATTACAGTGTTCAACTCTGACCATTACAGTGATCATCTCTGACCATTACAGTGATCAACTCTGACCATTACAGTGATCATCTCTGACCATTACAGAGATCAACTCTGATCCTTACAGTGATCATCTCTGACCATTACAGTGATCAACTCTGACCATTACAGTGTTCAACTCTGACTATTACAGTGATTAACTCTGAACATTACAGTGATCAACTCTGACCATTACAGTGTTCAACTCTGACTATTACAGTGATTAACTCTGAACATTACAGCGATCAACTCTGACCATTACAGTGATTAACTCTGACCATTACAGTGATCAACTCTGACCATTACAGTGATCAACTCTGACCATTACAGTGATCAACTCTGACCATTACAGTGATCATCTCTGACCATTACAGCGATCAACTCTGACCATTACAGTCATCAACTCTGACCATTACAGTGATCAACTCTGACCATTACAGTGATCAACTCTGACCATTACAGTGTTCAACTCTGACTATTACAGTGATTAACTCTGACCATTACAGTGTTCAACTCTGATCCTTACGGTGATCAACTCTGACTAATACAGTGTTCAACTCTGACTATTACAGTGATCATCTCTGACCATTACAGCGATCAACTCTGACCATTACAGTGTTCAACTCTGACTAATACAGCGATCAACTCTGACTATTACAGTGATTAACTCTGACCATTACAGTGTTCAACTCTGATCCTTACGGTGATCAACTCTGACTAATACAGTGATCAACTGTGACTATTACAGTGATCAACTCTGATCATTACAGTGATCAACTCTGACTATTACAGTGATCAACTCTGACTATTACAGTGATCAACTCTGACTATTACAGTGATCAACTCTGACTATTACAGTGATCAACTCTGTAACAAATAACACAAACTAGTTTCTCTGTATTCTCTGAGACAGAAAAGTCTATTTCTAATAATTCAAATGATAAAAATTACTTTAGTGATCATGTTTTCATGCGAGATATAACAGAGCTCAGAATTTAAGATCACTATTTCTATTTCTGAGTAGTTTTGGTTTCTAGTTGCTCACTAACAGCTCAGAAAGTAACATCAGTACATACTCAGGGGCAACAGTGTCTCGGTCAATTTTGACAACATTTGATTATGTATCTTAAAATATATATATATATTTTTTTTCAAATTTCAAGTACATTTACTTGCCACTAGAGGGCACGCAGAAAAGCTATGGCACTCGCTCCACAGTAGCAAATTACATTAATTTAAATATATAGCAAGTGCTGACATAACAAAAAAAGTTATGTATTTGAGTAATAATAATAATAATAATAATAATAATAATAATAATAATAATATTTGACTATATGGCCCACTGAGTCACAATGTCACAATTAACAAGCAACTAATTCGGTTAAAAGGGTCACCAGACACGCCGAACATCCTACAACAGACACACTGGGTTGCCCAGTTTAACTCCAGTGCATACAGGAAGCCCTCTGAAGGTAAAGAGACCATCTACACCACCGAGTCCTGCATCAAAAACATCCATCTGTCTGTTTCGTAACTATTAATGAGAGAGTGTTTCACTGAGCGAGTAATTAGTCTCTTGGGGGGGTGGAGGGGGTCACCGCAACAGCCGAGCAGATGGAGCAAAAGAAAGAGAAAACGAGAAGGATAGACAGAGAGTGAGGGACAGAAGAACTGATGATGTGATGGAGACACTCCAGCAGTCAAACATCTTCAAATCCAGTAGGCTGATTTTTTTAGCCATATGATTCCAACAACGTGTGAAATCCAGGGCAGTAAGTGAGGAACAGAGAGGAGGAGATGGAGGTGAGGAACAGAGTGGAGGAGATGGAGGTGAGGAACAGAGTGGAGGAGATGGAGGTGAGGAACAGAGTGGAGGAGATGGAGGTGAGGTACAGAGTGGAGGAGATGGAGGTGAGGAACAAAGTGGAGGAGATGGAGGGTAAGAACAGAGTGGAGGAGCTAGAGGTGAGGAACAGAGTGGAGGAGATGGAGGTGAGGAACAGAGTGGAGGAGATGGAGGGTAAGAACAGAGTGGAGGAGCTAGAGGTGAGGAACAGAGAGGAGGAGATGGAGGTGAGGAACAGAGTGGAGGAGATGGAGGTGAGGAACAGAGTGGAGGAGATGGAGGTGAGGAACAGAGTGGAGGAGACGGAGGTGAGGAACAGAGTGGAGGAGACGGAGGTGAGGAACAGAGTGGAGGAGATGGAGGTGAGGAACAGAGTGGAGGAGATGAAGGTGAGGAACAGAGTGGAGGAGATGGAGGTGAGGAACAGAGTGGAGGAGATGGAGGTGAGGAACAGAGTGGAGGAGATGGAGGTGAGGAACAAAGTGGAGGAGATGGAGGGTAAGAACAGAGTGGAGGAGCTAGAGGTGAGGAACAGAGAGGAGGAGATGGAGGTGAGGAACAGAGTGGAGGAGATGGAGGTGAGGAACAGAGTGGAGGAGATGGAGGTGAGGAACAGAGTGGAGGAGACGGAGGTGAGGAACAGAGTGGAGGAGATGGAGGTGAGGAACAGAGTGGAGGAGATGAAGGTGAGGAACAGAGTGGAGGAGATGGAGGTGAGGAACAGAGTGGAGGAGATGGAGGTGAGGAACAGAGTGGAGGAGATAGAGGTGAGGAACAGAGTGGAGGAAATGGAGGTGAGGAACAGAGTGGAGGAGATGGAGGTGAGGAACAGAGTGGAGGAGATAGAGGTGAGGAACAGAGTGGAGGAAATGGAGGTGAGGAACAGAGTGGAGGAGATGGAGGTGAGATGTTACAGTAGATGTTGGAGGTGGTGCTGATGTGATTAAGAGAGGTTTGAGCTGAACTGAAAGATGAGCTGCTCACACAGTACAATATTCACTCCTACTGACCACCAGTGTTCACCCCCAGATCACCCTTACACACTACAATACTCACTCCTACTGACAACCAGTGTTCACCCCCAGATCACCCTTACACACTACAATACTCACTCCTACTGACAACCAGTGTTCACCCCCAGATCACCCTTACACACTACAATACTCACTCCTACTGACAACCAGTGTTCACCCCCAGATCACCCTTACACACTACAATACTCACTCCTACTGACCACCAGTGTTCACCACCAGATCACCCTTACACACTACAATACTCACTCCTACTGACAACCAGTGTTCGCCCCCAGATCACCCTTACACACTACAATACTCACTCCTACTGACCACCAGCACCATCAGCTCAGCTTCTCCTTCACCAGTTCTCCTGTTTCCACCTTAAATGGAGGTGCAGGTACGTTCTGGCTCCTGCTGCACTGTTTAAGGTGGAACAGGAAAACTGGTGAACGAGCTGCTTCACCCTCGTGTGCTCGGTAGGAGTGAGTATTGTAGAGTGAACACTTGGTCTGGGGGTGATGTGACTGGTCACTGGTGAGAGGTTTAAAACTACAGCTAACTACAGGAAGTTCAGTCTCTCGTCCTGACCGCAGAAGAAGGGTCAGATCAGTTTGCAGGATTTCACTGCTTAATATTTTGTGCTTGACACTCAATGCATAGCAGGTTTCTGACTTTCAGGCTGTATTGTAAGTGTATTTTAGGTGAAGATCTGATGATAAACAGACAAAGTTAGTAAATTTTACCTCCCAATCTGTCCAACATGGCCACAAACCCGCTAACAAGAAAGTGATGGAGCTGTTCACCAGGGAGGGACTCCGGTGGCGGAGCGAGTTCCACAAAAGCAGCATCTTCAGTCTTTGATCACTTCTCAAAGCTCAAACTCTTCTTACAACACGCTCTCCTTTACTGTTCTGCACTGTGGACCACAGCGTCTCCACACGAAGCTCCCGAAAACACATCTGAAGGACTGTTCGTCAGCGTGACAGAACGGGACCGCCACAACACCGAATCTCAAAGCTCAACCAACTACAAAAGACCACCTCCTGCATTACTACAGGTAATAAAGCTCATATTACATAACCGGGTCCCAAATTCTCTAAAGGCTGCATTAGAAGTGGTCTCCTGAGTGGCGTCCCCACCTACAACACAAATCTTTTCAATATCAATACATCTCATAAGCTTACTCAACATACACTACTGTGCCAATGTCCGAGACCCCTAAGCTGATAGTTTGAACGTCTTTATCTGATCAATGAGTGTATCTTCACCACCAGATCTGATTAGAACAGATGATAATGATCATAAACACAATACAAAGTATCATGAATATGTTATTGTGAGAGAAGTAGATCAGATCTTGATCCAGTTTGAAGAACAAAGTTAGGTTCCAGATTTCTCCTGGACGCCCCAGACATTGTATGAATGTGTTCAGTTCCTTCAGCAGCAAATCTTGATTTATCTTAATGAAGTACTGAGCAGTCAAAGCAGGTATTAGATCAGAACTGATAATAATACTGGGTTGTTTAGGAGAAGCTTGGAAAGAGTTAAATAAACACAAGATCTACTTACTCTATTAATGCTGATTAATATTTAATAATAAAGTGTTTACTGAGTAAATAAAGTTTCCGGCCTGGAAATAAATAGCTTTTTATATATAATACTGCTCCCACGTGACTAAAACTGTTGATCAGTACTGTGTTAGTCAAGGTTTTAATATTTCTTGCACCACTAATAGGAAGTGAGGTGAACTTAAAAACAATGACTATAAAATCCTGACATAATGACACTTATCTTGAAGTATTCAATCAATAAATCAATCAATCAACCTTTATTTTCACTCGAGAGTACATTGAGTGAGACCCTCATTTACAATGTCGCCGAGCATTACAATTGCTAAACAAATAGAAATTGAAAATAAATTAAAAGGAATTTTAATGAGTACTTAAAATGTAAAAGAAACTAAAAGTAAAAAGTAAAAATAAGTCAATAAAGTAGATATAAATATAGTAGTAAAACATAAAATAGTAAAAGAAATAAAATAAAAAATAATAATAGAGTAATACAAATCAAGATAAAAGAATGGTGAAAGGAAATTAAAATAAAATAATTTTCTAATAACTGATTATGTATCAACACAGCTCCTAATCAATAAAGTTTGATGAGAAACTCCTCTGATTGATACATATTTTTAATGTAATATGTAAATTATCCATATTAGTCCCAAATTAGAACTTCTAGAGCTACTAAAGGCCAGCTGAGCTGACTTGTACATCTATGGGATTTGCAATGTTGTATCAATCTCACTTTTTATAATTATTATTATTTTTTTCCTTTTACCATTCTTTTATCTTGATTTTTATTACTCAATTATTATTATTTTATCTATAGGCTATATATATCTATAGAGGTAAATAATATATATCTATAGAAGTAAAACATATTATTGACTTATTTTTTACTTTTGTGTTATTCTTAATTTTAGTCTCTTATTTAGTTTTTCTTTGTTTTTCTTTCATGATATATCTTACTTAATTTAGTCTCTGTTCTTATTATTTCTTTAACATTTCACTCATTAAAATTAATTTTAATTTATTTTTAATCCCTTTCTGTTTAACATTTGTAATGCTCAGTGACATTAATAATAATAATAATAATAATAATAATAATAATAATAATAATAATAATAATAATAATAATAATAATAATAATAATAATACTAATAATAATACATTTTATTTATATAGCGCTTTTCAAGAGAAGCTTTACAAACAACACAATACAAGACACAATCAAATAAAATATACAGTAAACAAGTGGAAGAAGTAAAAAGTGGGGAACAAGCAGCAGAAGGGCAAACACTAACAGAAAGAAATTAAATAAGAACAATAGAAAAGTATAAATATAAACAAGGTACGTCGTTACAGATTAAAAACAGATCTGAAAAGGTGGGTTTGTAAATGAGGGTCTCCCTCAACGTACTGCACTGTACTGTAGTTCCACTGAGGCCACTCTACCTAGTGAGGAACATCTAAAAGCTTACAAGAGGCTTTCAAGCAAGATATAGGAGACCCTCCATAATTCCTTCAGCCTGGCCATGTGGGTTTTCATGTGGGGGGATATTTTCTCTGCCCCTAGGTCAGATCTATTTGATGACCTCTGTCGTAATGCTTGTCCAACCTCCCAAATTTAGCTATCAAATACACATTTATGGGCTTTTAGAGCAATTTTAGAGCAGAGAGAGCAGAAACCCTCCCACTGTGTGGTCTCACTCCATCCAGAAGGGGGTTTATTGTATGGTGACTGGAGCAGAAGAGTGAGTGAGCACACTAAAGCAATGTCTCTCACTCTGTTCACATCAGAGTGATGCCATCAATCACTGCTTCATTCTAGACTAGTGTTGTTAAACTCCAGGGATGCGTCCATGACCCTGGCAGTCCATAACGAGCCAGCACTCCATCCGGTTCTCTATCCATCCAGCCTTCCATACCTCCATCTATCCAGCCCGCTATCCATCCATCTCTCCTTTTTTATCTTTCCTTTGCTGCCCTCCCTGCTCCATTTAGCTCATGGGCTTAGAACATGCCTGAGGCCCTCGACACACACACAAACACACGCACACACACACACACCACACACACACGCACACACACACGTCAAGAGAAGATTGAGAGTATGGATTTTCCCCAGTTTCCCATTTATCACCAACAGACAGGCGCGGAGCATTTGAACACAAGCACATTCCTACACACACACACACACACACACACACACACACACACACACACACACACACACACACACACACACCCACACACGGTGTCAGAACAAAAGATATACGGCACCCAGATGTAATAATAATAATACTAATACTAATAATAATAAGCCTCATATGTGTTATATGTATATATAGTATCTAAATACAATAATAACAGCAACATCACATACATATCAAATACTGACCAAATGTGAAAATTCCCTTCATATTGTGTGTATATTAAACAATGAATAACAACCCCAAATTACTATAAATAAGAAATAATAATAAGGTTAAAATACAATATTGCGATACTTATAGAGTCTTTCACAATACATGATGTCATAATATGTGATTATTTGGAAAAGAGAAAAATATAAATATAATCTATACAATCAAAAACTAAATACAGTGATTTTTATTCAGTATTAGTATATACATGTGTTGACGTAAATACAGCTTTAAACACACACACACACACACACACACACCTTACCATCCCTAATACCATAACACACACACACACACACACCTTACCATCCCTAATACCATAACACACACAGTCACACACAGACACACACACCTTACCATCCCTAATACCATAACACACACACACACACCTTACCACTCCTAATACCATAACACATACACACACACACATACACACACAGACACACACACACCTTACCATCCCTAATACCATAACACACACACATACACACACACACACCTTACCATCCCTAATACCATAACACACACAGTCACACACAGACACACACACCTTACCATCCCTAATACCATAACACATACACACACACACCTTACCATCCCTAATGCCATAAAACATACACACACACACACACCTTACCACTCCTAATACCATAACACATACACACACATATACACACACAGACACACACACACACACACACACCTTACCATCCCTAATGCCATAACACATACACACACACACACACCTTACCATCCCTAATACCATAACACACACCTTACCACCCCTAATACCATAACACACACCTTACCACCCCTAATACCATAACACACACAGACACACACACACCTTACCACCCCTAATACCATAACACACACCTTACCACCCCTAATACCATAACACACACAGACACACACACCTTACCATCCCTAATACTATAACACACACAGACACACACACACACACCTTACCGTCCCTAATACCATAACACACACAGACACACACCTTACCATCCCTAATACCATAAAACACACAGACACACACCTTACCACCCCTAATACCATAACACACATAGTCACACACACACACACACACCTTACCATCCCTAATACCATAACACACACAGACACACACACACACACACACCTTACCATCCCTAATACCATAACACACACAGACACACATCTTACCGTCCCTAATACCATAACACACACAGACACACACCTTACCACCCCTAATACCATAACACACAGACACACACCTTACCATCCCTAATACCATAACACACACACACACACACACACACACACACACACCTTACCATCCATAATACCATAACACATACACACACACATACACACACACACCTTACCATCCCTAATACCATAACACACACAGTCACACACAGACACACACACCTTACCATCCCTAATACCATAACAGACACACACCTTACCACCCCTAATACCATAACACACACAGACACACACCTTACCATCCCTAATACCATAACACACACACACACACACACACCTTACCATCCCTAATACCATAACACACACACACACACACACACACACCTTACCATTCATAATACCATAACACATACACACACACACCTTACCATCCCTAATACCATAACACACACAGTCACACAGACACACACACCTTACCATCCCTAATGCCATAAAACATACACACACACACACACACACACCTTACCACTCCTAATACCATAACACATACACACACACATATACACACACAGACACACACACACACACCTTACCATCCCTAATGCCATAACACATACACACACACCTTACCACTCCTAATACCAAAATACATACACACACACCTTACCATTCCTAATACCATAACACACACCTTACCACCCCTAATACCATAACACACACAGACACACACAGACACACACACCTTACCATCCCTAATACCATAACACACACAGACACACACCTTACCGTCCCTAATACTATAACACACACAGACACGCACACACACACACCTTACCGTCCCTAATACCATAACACACACACACACCTTACTATCCCTAATACCACAACACACACAGACACACACCTTAACATCCCTAATACCATAACACACACAGACACACACACACACACACACACACCTTACCATCCCTAATACCATAACACACACAGTCACACACACACACACACACACCTTACCGTCCCTAATACCATAACACACACAGACACACACCTTACCGTCCCTAATACCATAACACACACACACACACACACCTTACCGTCCCTAATACCATAACACACACAGACACACACCTTACCACCCCTAATACCATAACACACACAGACACACACCTTACTGTCCCTAATACCATAACACACACACACACACACACACACACACACACACCTTACCATCCCTAATACTATAACACACACAGACACACACCTTACTGTCCCTAATACCATAACACACACAGACACACACACACACAGACACACACACCTATATATATAACCAGTTAAAAATAAAAAAAGCTGTTGTTGGTACATAAACCCAGCAGATATATATATTTCTAGTAATCTGATATATTTCTATGTAATTATTTGTAGAGGCAGATTCTCTTTATCATATAAAATCATGACCAAAATTTGAATAGATAAAAATAATTTTGGCCCATTTCTTTTAGTCCATTCATCATTAAATTTACACACAATGTAAACGAGGCGTTTACAAATTCCGCCAAACCCTGAAAACAAGGTTTTGTTTGGAACAGCAGTGAAATATATATGTTTCTATTTAAAATATGTGGGTTTTTTCTGTGCTGGTCCTGGAAATGCAGGAAAACAAACTCACACACAGAGGTATGTATTGATCACAGAACCTGGACGGAGCGTGATTGATGGTTGTGGAGACGGAGGATAAGAGGGTGTAATTTTATTTGTCCTGTAATCCAATAATCTCCTGACGTTTATTAGAGCCAACAAGACCGTCCTCACCGAGAAACACATTACTCACGATTAGCTCGAGTCAGAAAAAGATCAAAACATCACGTCAGCCGATACCTCAACGAGAGACCCGTCATGATTAGCCCTGACAAAACTTCACAGTCGTGATAATTATTCAGCCAATCCAGCAACTAAAGGGTTAAAATATATTTTTATTTTATAAAATCGATAAAAAACTTATTGTAATTGATCATCATTAGCCTAC
>CM038723.1:2138383-2141689 GCA_021613375.1 Megaleporinus macrocephalus
ACTGTCAGTGTAGACAGTAGTTAGGACCCCATAAGGACCACCACAGAGCAGGCATTATTTTAGTGGTAGTATGTTAGTGTGTGTTGTGCTGGTGTGAGTGGATCAGACACAGCAGTGCTGCTGCTGGAGGGTTTAAACACTGTGTCCACTCACTGTCCACTCTATTTGACACTCCTACTACTTGCTGGTCCACCTTGTAGATGTAAAGTCAGAGACAGTAGCTCATCTGCTGCTGCACAGTTTGTGTTCCTCTAGTTCTTCATCAGTGGACACAGGACGCCGCCCACAGGACACTGCTGTCCGGATAGTTTTGGTTGGTGGACAATTCTCAGTCCAGCAGTGACACTGAGGAGGTGTTTACACACTCCAGCAGCAGCACTGCTGTGTCTGATCCACTCACACCAGTACAACACACACCAACTAACACACCACCATCACATCAATGTCACTGCAGTGCTGAGAATAGTACCTGCTCTGTGGGTGTCATGAAAGAAAAACTGGACTCCTAACAACCACCTGGAGAACCTGCTAGACTCACCAGCACTGTCCCCATCAGATAAACAGCACTTTGATTTATTAGAGAGAGGACAACATCAAATTGCTTCAGATCTGAGAAGATCCACAGGTGTTCGCGTCCATCCTTCTACTGGGAGAAGACACCTCAACACTGTGAGCCTGAAAGAATGTGTAGCTGTTTAAGAAGCTTCTCACCGAGAAGAGAAGATCACAGTGAACAAAGGGGTGTAATTGTGTGTATATAAAGAGATGGTGGTGTGTATTTAAAGAGATGGTGGTGTGTATATAAAGAGATGGTGGTGTGTATATAAAGGGATGGTAGTGTGTATTTAAAGAGATGGTGGTGTGTATATAAAGGGATGGTGGTGTGTATATAAAGGGATGGTGGTGTGTATATAAAGAGATGGTGGTGTGTATATAAAGTGATGGTGGTGTGTATATAAAGGGGATGGTGGTGTGTATATAAAGGGATGGTGGTGTGTATATAAAGTGATGGTGGTGTGTATATAAAGGGATGGTGGTGTGTATATAAAGAGATGGTGGTGTGTATATAAAGGGATGGTGGTGTGTATATAAAGGGGATGGTGGTGTGTATATAAAGTGATAGTGGTGTGTATATAAAGGGATGGTGGTGTGTATATAAAGGGATGGTGGTATGTATATATAAAGTGATGGAGGTGTGTATATAAAGGGATGGTGGTATGTATATAAAGGGATGGTGGTGTGTATATATAGTGATGGTGGTGTGTATATAAAATGATGGTGGTATGTATATATAAAGTGATGGTGGTGTGTATATAAAGAGATGGAGGTGTGTATATAAAGGGGATGGTGGTGTGTATATAAAGTGATAGTGGTGTGTATATAAAGGGATGGTGGTGTGTATATAAAGGGATGGTGGTATGTATATAAAGAGATGGAGGTGTGTATATAAAGGGGATGGTGGTGTGTATATAAAGTGATGGAGGTGTGTATATAAAGTGATAGTGGTGTGTATATAAAGGGGATGGTGGTGTGTATATAAAGGGATGGTGGTGTGTATATAAAGTGATAGTGGTGTGTATATAAAGGGGATGGTGGTGTGTATATAAAGGGATGGTGGTGTGTATATAAAGGGATGGTGGTGTGTATATAAAGTGATAGTGGTATGTATATAAAGGGATGGTGGTATGTATATAAAGGGATGGTGGTGTGTATATAAAGGGATGGTGGTATGTATATAAAGGGATGGTGGTGTGTATATAAAGGGATGGTGGTGTGTATATAAAGGGATGGTGGTGTGTATATAAAGTGATAGTGGTATGTATATATAGTGATGGAGGTGTGTATATGTAGTGATGGTGGTGTGTATATATAGTGATGGTGGTATGTATATAAAGGGGTGGTGGTGTGTATATAAAGTGATGGAGGTGTGTATATAAAGTGATAGTGGTATGTATATATAGTGATGGTGGTATGTATACATAGTGATGGTGGTGTGTATATATAGTGATGGAGGTGTGTATATATAGTGATGGTGGTATGTATATAAAGGGATGGTGGTGTGTATATATAGTGATGGAGGTGTGTATATATAGTGATGGTGGTGTGTATATAAAGGGATGGTGGTGTGTATATAAAGGGATGGTGGTATGTATATAAAGTGATAGTGGTATGTATATAGTGATGGAGGTGTGTATATATAGTGATGGAGGTGTGTATATAAAGTGATAGTGGTATGTATATATAGTGATAGTGGTATGTATATAAAGGGATGGTGGTGTGTATATAAAGGGATGGTGGTGTGTATATATAGTGATGGAGGTGTGTATATATAGTGATGGAGGTGTGTATATAAAGTGATGGAGGTGTGTATATAAAGGGATGGTGGTGTGTATATATAGTGATGGAGGTGTGTATATATAGTGATGGTGGTGTGTATATAAAGTGATGGAGGTGTGTATATATAGTGATGGAGGTGTGTATATAAAGTGATGGAGGTGTGTATATAAAGTGATAGTGGTGTGTATATGTATAGTGATGGAGGTGTGTATATATCAGTGATCGGAGGTGTGTATATAAGTGATGGAGGTGGTATATAAAGGGATGGTGGTGTGTATATATAGTGATGGAGGTGTGTATATATAGTGATGGAGGTGTGTATATATAGTGATGGAGGTGTGTATATAAAGTGATGGAGGTGTGTATATAAAGGGATGGTGGTGTGTATATATAGTGATGGAGGTGTGTATATAAAGTGATGGAGGTGTGTATATATAGTGATGGAGGTGTGTATATAAAGTGATGGAGGTGTGTATATATAGTGATGGAGGTGTGTATATAAAGTGATGGAGGTGTGTATATAAAGGGATGGTGGTGTGTATATATAGTGATGGAGGTGTGTATATAAAGTGATGGTGGTATGTATATAAAGGGATGGTGGTGTGTATATATAGTGATGGAGGTGTGTATATAAAGTGATGGAGGTGTGTATATAAAGTGATGGAGGTGTGTATATATAGTGATAGTGGTATGTATATATAGTGATAGTGGTATGTATATAAAGGGATGGTGGTGTGTATATAAAGGGATGGTGGTATGTATATATAGTGATGGAGGTGTGTATATAAAGGGATGGTGGTGTGTATATAAAGTGATGGAGGTGTGTATATAAAGGGATGGAGGTTTGTATATCTAGTGATGGAGGTGTGTATATAAAGTGATGGAGGTGTGTATATATAGTGATGGAGGTGTGTATATAAAGGTGATGGAGGTGTGTATATATAGTGTATGGAGTGTGCTATATAAGTG
>CM038723.1:2142689-2170189 GCA_021613375.1 Megaleporinus macrocephalus
TTGAGGGTTCGTGTGATTAGCATAAACAGCGTTTAGTCAGGAGCTACGATGCTACATCCAGGCTAAAAAAAGACGACTGATATCGGAGCCCACGGAGTTACTACACATATACACAAAACACAAAACAATAACAATGCCCGACCACTAGGCTGCACTGTTCATTACGATTTCTGTGAATAAAGTTATTCAGAATAATAGTGTAAAACAGTTCATTGTAGAGAAGCTCAAACGGTCTTTACAGTGGTGGTGGTGATGGTGTTTACAGTGGTGGTGGTGATGGTGTTTACAGTGGTGGTGATGGTGTTTACAGTGGTGGTGGTGATGGTGTTTACAGTGGTGGTGGTGATGTTTACAGTGGTGGTGGTGATGGTGTTTACAGTGGTGGTGATGGTATTAACAGTGGTGGTGATGGTGTTTACAGTGGTGGTGGTGATGTTTACAGTGGTGGTGATGGTATTAACAGTGGTGGTGATGGTGTTTACAGTGGTGGTGATGGTGTTTACAGTGGTGGTGGTGATGGTGTTTACAGTGGTGGTGATGGTGTTTACAGTGGTGGTGGTGATGGTGTTTACAGTGGTGGTGGTGATGGTGTTTACAGTGGTGGTGGTGATGTTTACAGTGGTGGTGGTGATGTTTACAGTGGTGGTGGTGATTGTGTTTACAGTGGTGGTGATGGTGTTTACAGTGGTGGTGGTGGTGATGTTTACAGTGGTGGTGATGGTGTTTACAGTGGTGTTGGTGGTGTTTACAGTGGTGGTGATGGTGTTTACAGTGGTGGTGGTGGTGATGTTTACAGTGGTGGTGGTGATGTTTACAGTGGTGATGGTGTTTACAGTGGTGGTGATGGTGTTTACAGTGGTGTTGGTGGTGTTTACAGTGGTGGTGATGGTGTTTACAGTGGTGGTGGTGATGGTGTTTACAGTGGTGATGATGTTTACAGTGGTGTTGGTGATGTTTACAGTGGTGTTGGTGATGTTTACAGTGGTGGTGATGATGTTTACAGTGGTGATGGTGTTTACAGTGGTGGTGATGATGTTTACAGTGGTGTTGGTGGTGTTTACAGTGGTGTTGGTGGTGTTTACAGTGGTGGTGGTGATGGTGTTTACAGTGGTGGTGATGATGTTTATAGTGGTGGTGATGATGTTTACAGTGGTGGTGATGGTGTTTACAGTGGTGGTGGTGGTGATGTTTACAGTGGTGGTGGTGATGTTTACAGTGGTGGTGGTGGTGATGTTTACAGTGGTGATGGTGTTTACAGTGGTGATGGTGTTTACAGTGGTGGTGATGGTGTTTACAGTGGTGGTGGTGTTTACAGTGGTGGTGATGGTGTCTACAGTGGTGGTGATGGTGTTTACAGTGGTGATGGTGTTTACAGTGGTGGTGATGGTGTTTACAGTGGTGGTGGTGGTGGTGTTTACAGTGGTGGTGGTGGTGATGGTGTTTACAGTGGTGGTGGTGGTGATGTTTACAGTGGTGATGATGGTGTTTACAGTGGTGATGGTGTTTACAGTGGTGGTGATGGTGTTTACAGTGGTGGTGTTTACAGTGGTGGTGATGGTGTTTACAGTGGTGGTGATGGTGTTTACAGTGGTGGTGATGGTGTTTACAGTGGTGGTGTTTACAGTGGTGGTGATGGTGTTTACAGTGGTGGTGTTTACAGTGGTGGTGGTGGTGTTTACAGTGGTGGTGATGGTGTTTACAGTGGTGATGGTGTTTACAGTGGTGGTGATGGTGTTTACAGTGGTGGTGATGTTTACAGTGGTGGTGGTGTTTACAGTGGTGGTGGTGTTTACAGTGGTGGTGATGGTGTTTACAGTGGTGATGGTGTTTACAGTGGTGGTGATGGTGTTTACAGTGGTGGTGGTGTTTACAGTGGTGGTGATGGTGTTTACAGTGGTGGTGATGTTTACAGTGGTGATGATGGTGTTTACAGTGGTGATGGTGTTTACAGTGGTGGTGATGGTGTTTACAGTGGTGGTGTTTACAGTGGTGGTGATGGTGTTTACAGTGGTGGTGTTTACAGTGGTGGGCGTGGTAATATACATATAGAACATATACCGTATATTCTATATCACTGCAGTCAGAACTAAACTTTCCAAAAAATTTCCATGTTTGCCATCATTTCAAACTGTGTGTTTCTTTTACAGAAGACTTTCAGCCCCAAACGACTCGGAATAAAAATCTGGTTGAATTATGTTTTTTCTTCTCCTGTAAAGATGGTTTTGATCTGAAGGCAGTGCTAAACTATTTCAACACATGGTATTGCTATCAGTTTCACCTTAACATCTTAAAAACCTGAAGAACTGCTCATCAGCCCCTCAAAACACTGCCCCCCACCCCCACCCCCCGCACTCTCACCATCAAAGGAGAGCAGGTACAGGTGGTTGAGAGCTTCTGATCATTTGAGGTTACACTGGACAATAACTGCAGCTTCAATCAGCATATCAGACATTTTTATCTCATCATAATCAGACAAACGTTTACGGTATCAGGAAACATTCATAACCATCATAACCATCATAACCATCTACTGTAATAACTTTCAGAGAGGGAGCTTTTAAAGGTGGACGTCTGGTTCCATTCACCACCACTGTGAACAGATCTAACTCTACAATGGAGTACTTCACATTAATATATATATATATACACACACACATACATAAGGCATGCAGTGTAACAGTTTACCTGTACACAGGTAGGTGAAGGTAGTGGTACAGTTTACCTGTACACAGGTAGGTAAAGGTAGTGGTACAGTTTACCTGTACACAGGTAGGTGAAGGTAGTGGTACAGTTTACCTGTACACAGGTAGGTAAAGGTAGTGGTACAGTTTACCTGTACACAGGTAGGTGAAGGTGGTGTTACAGTTTACCTGTACACAGGTAGGTAAAGGTAGTGGTATAGTTTACCTGTACACAGGTAGGTGAAGGTGGTGTTACAGTTTACCTGTACACAGGTAGGTAAAGGTAGTGGTACAGTTTACCTGTACACAGGTAGGTAAAGGTAGTGGTACAGTTTACCTGTACACAGGTAGGTGAAGGTGGTGTTACAGTTTACCTGTACACAGGTAGGTGAAGGTAGTGTTACAGTTTACCTGTACACAGGTAGGTGAAGGTAGTGTTACAGTTTACCTGTACACAGGTAGGTGAAGGTAGTGGTACAGATTACAGGTACACAGGTAGGTGAAGGTAGTGTTACAGTTTACCTGTACACAGGTAGGTGAAGGTAGTGTTACAGTTTACCTGTACACAGTAGGTGAAGGCGGTGTTACAGTTTACCTGTACACAGGTAGGTGAAGGTAGTGTTACAGTTTACCTGTACACAGTAGGTGAAGGTAGTGGTACAGATTACCTGTACACAGGTAGGTGAGGGTAGTGTTACAGTTTACCTGTACACAGGTAGGTGAGGGTAGTGTTACAGTTTACCTGTACACAGGTAGGTGAAGGTACTGTTACAGTTTACCTGTACACAGGTAGGTGAGGGTAGTGTTACAGTTTACCTGTACACAGGTAGGTGAGGGTAGTGTTACAGTTTACCTGTACACAGGTAGGTGAGGGTAGTGTTACAGATTACCTGTACACAGGTAGGTGATGGTAGTGTTACAGTTTACCTGTACACAGGTAGGTGAGGGTAGTGTTACAGATTACCTGTACACAGGTAGGTGAAGGTAGTGTTACAGTTTACCTGTACACAGGTAGGTGAAGGTAGTGTTACAGTTTACCTGTACACAGGTAGGTGAAGGTAGTGTTACAGATTACCTGTACACAGGTAGGTGAAGGTAGTGTTACAGTTTACCTGTACACAGGTAGGTGAAGGTAGTGTTACAGTTTACCTGTACACAGGTAGGTGAAGGTAGTGTTACAGTTTACCTGTACACAGGTAGGTGATGGTAGTGTTACAGTTTACCTGTACACAGGTAGGTGAAGGTAGTGTTACAGTTTACCTGTACACAGGTAGGTGATGGTAGTGTTACAGTTTACCTGTACACAGGTAGGTGATGGTAGTGTTATTGGTATAGTGTAAGGTGGTTAGTCAGTATGAAGGGCAGCAGTGTAACAGACTACACACTATACTGTTCACTACAGAATCACGGAACGCCGAAAAGATCCCCCATTGAAGCTCAACTGTGGAAACAGGAATAACAGGGCACTTGTGTATGTGTGACGCCACCAATCCGGTGCCCGGTCACCTGGAAATCGTCACCTGGAAACCGAGGCTTCGTTCCACCTGACAGCAGAGAGCCGGTCTCGCGGCCCACTCACACCGCGGCGAGCGGGAACGCTGCGTCTCCGAGCACCAGCATGATTCACGCGCCTGCCTGCGCGTTTGTAGGTCAGATGTAATGACGGAGAGAAAACGAAGCAGCCTCCTCAGCGAGAGCTCCTCATCTGCCTTTCAAAGGAGCCGCGCGCGCTAATGCTGTTTGAAGACGTCGGTTATTTCAGGCGCCAAGCCGCGAACGCCGGGGCTCCGTGTGCTGGAGGATCTGATGCGAGCCGCTTGGAAGGGAGCGCCCGGCGAATGAAACAGTGGGAACCGAGTTAAAGACCCCACACATAAACGTGAAAGCTCACTGATGGTAAACAGTAAACCGCCTCGCGCCGTGTGAAGTAAAACGAGGCCGGAGATGAGGAACATCACTGCAAGGCATAAATCATCCTCCGAGGGGAACAAGCTGCGAAGCGGTTGATGTAAAGTAAACGCAGAGTGGATTTAATAATGCAAAGACTCTTAAGTGGGAGGGGGGGGAGGTTGGTGGATGGGTCTCTAAGGGTCCTTTAGTGGTCTGCAGTTTAAAGTGAGAGCCATTATATTTACGCTGCAGCCCTTAAAGTCTTTAATGGTCAGTTATTATGTGGTAGCTGTCCAGAGAGAGATATGTACCAGCTTTTGTTGATTTTCACTTCATTTCTTCATCATCTGAGCTCAGCTGTTCCTACCGTTCCTCCAGGTGATGTCATCTTTATGGCCAAGCTGATGATACATTTACAATTTTTTAATAATCTACTCTCGGACAGATTTACAGGCCGTGAATCAGACATTGTCATATTTCCTTCACCAAGAAAAAAACAGATCTTTGGTGTTAAAACTCAGAGAAAGCTGCTTTATAATAGATTCGGTTCTTTAGCTACTAATATCTAACCTGAGGTACATCATCTGGGTGTGATCTCAGACTCTGAGCTCTGTTTTAACCCACATGTTCTGCTTCTTCTGTCTCAGAGTGATACGGAGAAACTGGATCATGTGTTTGTTACAGCAGAGTTGATCATCGTAATGGTCACAGTAATCAACTCTGTAATTAACTCTGACCATTACAGTGACCAGCTCTGACCATTACAGTGACCAGCTCTGACCATTACAGTGATCAACTCTGTAATTAACTCTGACCATTACAGTGACCAGCTCTGACCATTACAGTGATCAACTCTGACTAATACAGTCATCAGCTCTGACCATTACAGTGATCAACTCTGACCATTACTGTGATCAGCTCTGACCATTACAGTGATCAACTCTGACCATTACAGTGATCAGCTCTTACTATTACAGTGATCAACTCTGACCATTACAGTGATCAACTCTGACCATTACAGTGATCAACTCTGACCATTACAGTGATCAGCTCTGACCATTACAGTGATCAGCTCTGACCATTACAGTGATCAACTCTTACTATTAAAGTGATCAACTCTGACTATTACAGTGATCAGCTCTGACCATTACAGTGATCAGCTCTGACCATTACAGTGATCAGCTCTGACCATTACAGTGATCAACTCTTACTATTACAGTGATCAACTCTGACTATTACAGTTATTATTATTATTATTATTATAGAACTTATTTTAACTGTATAGAACCTTTATAGAGGCATCATTACAGCACCATTATACAAAGGTTCTTTAAACTTTATATTTACAAAGCTTCCTATCACATTATTATTATTATTATTATTCTTATTATTATTATTATTATTATTATTAGTAGTAGTAGTAGTAGTAGTAGTAGTAGTAGTAGTAGTAGTAGTAGTAGTAGTAGTAGTAGTAGTAGTAGTAGTAGTAGTATTGGAGAACCTATTTTAACGGTATAGAACCTTTTTACCACTATTATGTTATTATAACCCTATTGCATTCATTTTTATTATTATTTTTATTATCATTATTATTGATGGAGAACCTTTTTACCACCATTAACACCATTATGTGGAGGTTCTTTAGACATTTTATTATTATTAGAGCACCTATTTTATAAAACCCTTCAAATAAATTTTCTAGAACCACCATTAAAAACCCCACTATGTGGAGGTTCTTTAAACATTAAGGTTCTTCAAACACTGTTTTTTTAAAGAACCATCTATTGATAGTTTTCCTGAGGAACCTAAAGTGGTTCCTCTGTGGCATCACTCTACAAAACCCTTTTAGGTTCTACCTTTATTCTCAGAAGTACGCAGCACCAAAACGCTTCTGCTATTGTTAGAAGTCATAGAACCTTTCCCGGTACTATCTGGGACCCCTGTTTCTAGGAGCACTCAGCTCAGGATGTGAGCTGGATCTCTCCGAGGTCCTGAAAAAGAAAGGCTAATCTCCCCGCAGCACATTTCCATAAGAAGAAAAAACATGCAGCAGGAACGCGGAACGCTGCACGCTGAGCCATACGAGCGAGCGCCGGAGGGGCGGGGGGTGGGGAGCGCGGGAACGTGTGTGTGAGGAGAGGTTAAGTCATGGTGGAGAGGGAGGAGAATGAAGTGGGGGATGGGGAAGGAAGATGACGAGGGCCCTCGCGCTCGTGTGAGCGTTCGGCTAAATCCTGCCTGAGAGCCGCGGCTGTTAATTAACACGGGGAGGACATCCGTCCTTCTTAACTCCAACAGGAGCCCCGCTCGGCCCAGGACATCATCTCCCATCCACAACCCCTGAGGAACCTCCTCCCGGGCTTCTGCTTCACTATCTCCTCACTGCAGCAGGACTTGAGCTGCTTCTGTCCTTTCCCACGATGCTTTGCTCCTCTAGCTGGATGACAGAGCTCTGACACACACTGGTCGAAACTCGCCGCTTCACAACACACGCATTCATGGAATAATCTTTAACTCTAATGCTGCTCACATGAACCACTGAGTGTACTGAAGAAGTAAGAACCGGGTTCTGATGGTGGATTCATGTATTTTCTTATCTAGCACTCAGGAGGTCGGCTAGCTAACAGATGCTAAACAGCTCCATCATTAACACCACAGGCTTTAACCAAGTATACTATAATATATATCAAACCCAGACTGAGTCCAAAACGCCTCCCTATCCGTATATAGTACATACATACAACGCAGAGTCCCAGACGCCTCCCTCTCCCTATATAGTACATACAGAAATACATACATACATCAAACCCAGACTGAGTCCCAAACGCCTCCATATCCCTATATAGTACATACATACATACTTATATACATACATCAAACCCAGACTGAGTCCCAAACTCCTCCCTATCCTTATATAGTACATACATACATACATACATACATACATAAATCAAACCCAGACTGAGTCCCAAACAACTCCATATCCCTACATAGTACATACATACATAAATCAAACCCAGACTGAGTCCCAAACACCTCCATATCCCTACATAGTACATACATATATCAAACCCAGACTGAGTCCCAAACACCTCCATATCCCTACATAGTACATACATACATACATCAAACCCAGACTGAGTCCCAAACACCTCCATATCCCTACATAGTACATACATATATCAAACCCAGACTGAGTCCCAAACACCTCCATATCCCTACATAGTACATACATACATCAAACCCAGACTGAGTCCCAAACACCTCCATATCCCTACATAGTACATACATACATACATCAAACCCAGACTGAGTCCCAAACACCTCCATATCCCTACATAGTACATACATACATACATCAAACCCAGACTGAGTCCCAAACACCTCCATATCCCTACATAGTACATACATATATCAAACCCAGACTGAGTCCCAAACACCTCCATATCCCTACATAGTACATACATACATACATCAAACCCAGACTGAGTCCCAAACACCTCCATATCCCTACATAGTACATACATACATCAAACCCAGACTGAGTCCCAAACACCTCCATATCCCTACATAGTACATACATACATACATACATCAAACCCAGACTGAGTCTCAAACACCTCCATATCCCTACATAGTACATACATACATCAAACCCAGACTGAGTCCCAAACACCTCCATATCCCTACATAGTACATATATACATCAAACCCAGAGTCCAGCTACTGTATCCACATCAGCCTCATCTGCACATCACTAACGGCTCTCCTTCCCACTGTACTGCTTTAAACATGACGACACACTGAGAGCAACCCCCCCCCCCCCCATTCACCCCCCGCCCCCCCCCCACCCCCACCCCCCCACCCCCCCCCCCCAAACCCCCCCCACGCCCATCAGCTGTGACTGGATCAGCCAGCAAGCCTCACATCCTTCATCTGCATTCCATTAAAGGCAAAGCCACCACCTCAGAGAGGAGGCGCACCAGGTGGAGCACCAGCACAGGGAGGAGACGTGGACGCAGAGCTTCTGCAGGCAAGCGTGTAACGAGCGTTGTGACGAGTTACCCACATACCCGTACAGCTACATATGCTGCTTCCGAGACTAGGGGTCCGCAACCTTTACTGCCCTGTGGACCACCTGTTTCTAACTACACAGTGAAGCGCTGAAGTACTGACGCTGAAAACCCAAAATTTGCAGTTCTGTTAAAAAAAGAAAAGGTGTGACACGACTGTGAAAACACTCTGAACACGATGATTTAGCTGCTGCAGCGTTTTTAAAATCACACGTCTATTAATATTTACAGCACTGTGTAAAACCTTTAGACAAATTATTATATTTAAAAAGCTATTTGTTCCAGTAAAACACTTTATTATTAAATATTAATCAGTATTAATAGAGTAAGTAGAGCTTTTACACTTTATTATTAAATATTAATCAGTATTAATAGAGTAAGTAGTGCTTTTACACTTTATAATTAAATATTAATCAGTATTACTAGAGTAAGTAGTGCTTTTACACTTTATTATTAAATATTAATCAGTATTAATAGATTAAGTAGAGCTTTTACACTTTATTATTAAATATTAAACAGTATTAATAGAGTAAGGAGAGCTTTTACACTTTATTATTAAATATTAATCAGTATTAATAGAGTAAGTAGAGCTTTTACACTTTATTATTAAATATTAATCAGTATTAATAGAGTAAGTAGAGCTTTTACACTTTATTATTAAATATTAATCAGTATTAATAGAGTAAGTAGAGCTTTTACACTTTATTATTAAATATTAATCAGTATTAATAGAGTAAGTAGAGCTTTTACACTTTATTATTAAATATTAATCAGTATTAATAGAGTAAGTAGAGCTTTTACACTTTATTATTAAATATTAATCAGTATTAATAGAGTAAGTAGATATTTTACACTTTATTATTAAATATTAATCAGTATTAATAGAGTAAGTAGTGTTTTTCATACGTCAGTGTGTTTATTTAACTCTTTCCAAGCTTCTCCTAAACAACCCAGTATTATTATCAGTTCTCATCTAATACCTGCTTTGACTGCTCAGTACTTCATTAAGATAAATCAAGATTTGCTGCTGAAGGAACTGAACACATTCATACAATGTCTGGGGCGTCCAGGAGAAATCTGGAACTTTGTTCTTCAAACTGGATCAAGATCTGATCTACTTCTCTCACAATAACATATTCATGTTACTTTGTATTGTATGTCTGATTATTTAAGTCTGTTCTAATCAGATCTGCTGTTCTTACTGGACTTACTTTGTCTATTCATATTTATATTCTATAGAAACGCTTGTTTCCTCGAGTAAATTAATCTTTATGTTTTCTTGACCCCCTATAGGCCTGCAGACCACTAGAGGGCGCTTTATGGCCCACAGGTTGAGAAACCCTGTCCTAGACAAGTTTGTTTTAAGGCCCATTACAGAACAACAACCTCAGCATTAAACTGCAGCTACTACAGGTTCAGTCCACATGCCTGGACATGATTTCTCAGGTTGGATGGTGTATAAATTTTTCCAAGTGATAAAAGTAACGAGAACTTTTACTGATATAAGTTTCTCAATTAAAAATACTGACACTCAAAATATACTAAAGTACAGAACTCAAGTAAATATACTTTATTACTGACCATGGAAATCAGTGCTACAGCTCTAGTAGTTAAGAACAGAGAAGATCACTGATTGGTGGGTGGTTATCTTTCGCTTTACCCCACTAGTCGAGGTCATGGGGGGGCTGTATCCAATGCCTTAATGTCATCGAGGAAAGGGGTACACCGTGGACAAGTCGCCAGTCCATCACATGGCCAACACACACTCACACCTACGGTCAGTTTAGAGTGAGGATGCTAACATGCATGTGTTTGGACTGTGGGAGGAAACCGGAGAACCCGGAGGAACCCACTCAAACACAGAGAGAACATACACACTCCACACAGAACCACCCAGACCGGGAATCCCACCCAGATCATCTTACTGTGAGGAGACAGTGCTGACCACTACACCACCATACTGACCACTACACCACCATACTGACCACTACACCACCATACTAACCACTACACCACCATACTAACCACTACACCACCATACTAACCACTACACCACCATACTGACCACTACACCACCATACTAACCACTACACCACCATACTGACCACTACACCACCATACTGACCACTACACCACCATACTAACCACTACACCACCATACTGACCACTACACCACCATACTGACCACTACACCACCATACTAACCACTACACCACCATACTAACCACTACACCACCATACTAACCACTACACCACCATACTGACCACTACACCACCATACTAACCACTACACCACCATACTAACCACTACACCACCGTACTAACCACTACAGCACCATACTAACCACTACACCACCATACTGACCACTACACCACCATACTAACAACTACACCACCATACTAACCACTACACCACCATACTAACCACTACACCACCATACTAACCACTACACCACCATACTGACCACTACACCACCATACTGACCACTACACCACCATACTAACCACTACACCACCATACTAACCACTACACCACCGTACTAACCACTACACCACCGTACTAACCACTACACCATCGTACTAACCACTACACCACCGTACTAACCACTACACCACCGTACTAACCACTACACCACCATACTAACCACTACACCACCGTACTAACCACTACACCACCGTACTAACCACTACACCACCATACTAACCACTACACCACTATACTAACCACTACACCACCGTGGTAACCATTACACCACCATACTAACCACTACACCACCATACTAACCACTACACCACCATACTGACCACTACACCACCATACTAACCACTACAACACCGTGGTAACCATTACACCACCATACTAACCACTACACCACCATACTAACCACTACACCACCATACTGACCACTACACCACTATACTAACCACTACACCACCGTGGTAACCATTACACCACCATACTAACCACTACACCACCATACTGACCACTACACCACCATACTAACCACTACACCACTATACTAACCACTACACCACCATGGTAACCATTACACCACCATACTAACCACTACACCACCGTACTAACCACTACACCACCATACTAACCACTACACCACCATACTGACCACTACACCACCATACTAACCACTACACCACCGTACTAACCACTACACCACCATACTAACCACTACACCACAGTACTAACCACTACACCACCATACTGACCACTACACCACCATACTAACCACTACACCACCGTACTAACCACTACACCACCATACTAACCACTACACCGTGCAAACACTGCAGTTAGAGATGATCCACTATGAGCTTTGATGTGAGGAGCTCTGAACTGACAGTCTGCTGGATTAACAGTAACTCGTCGGAGAAGAACTCAAGCCCGGCGTCAGTGGAGCAGCAGCGTGAACTCCTCTGTACTATCATTTACAGGAACAGCTACAGAGCGCCCGGGCAGTTATGAATCATATCATGAAACAAGTCTGAATTATGTATGAAATGATTCAGTCCGCACAGGAACACCAACCGGCCGGACTCGCGAGGATCGATCAGCTCCGCAGAGAAAAGCCCCGCCTTCATTACGACCAACATCCACCCACAGCGAGTCACCCCGCGACCCAACAAGCCTCATCAGCTGGAATCAAGGCTCAGAAACAAATACACACATAAACAAACAAAACCATCTCCATCAAAACAGGATCCCAATCTCAGAGCGCAAGTGGAGAGAGACCGAGCTGAAATTTTAATGCGTTTGAGCTCTCGCCCTAGGCGAATGGGGGGATCGGTGGGGGGGGTGCTTTCTCACCACGTGTCACCTTCTGCTGCCCTCTAGAAGAATTCACACAGTAGCCAACGCTGAATGATGGCTCCACTTCTCTATATCTCCTCAGAGCAGATGAGCCCAAGCGCACCACCGCGCTAGGCTATCTGGACTGTAACTAACACCCACGCAGAGTGGCTCGGGCAGCTGCTGGACTTGGGTTTAACCGGCTTTCAGAAATATAAACTCACCGTCTGTGTGTAGGAGGACACGCCCACCTTCCCACTGTGCAGGTACTGATACGCTTCAGTACTTTTATAGTTTTTCATTACTGAACCGTCTACACCTTCCGAGAGTACAGAGTAATTAAACATGTCTCCATAAGTAACCTCAGACCACCTTCTCATATCACCCACCCACTGTGATATTAACCTCAGACCACCGTCTCATATCACCCACCCACTGTGTTATTAACCTCAGACCACCTTCTCATATCACCCACCCACTGTGTTATTAACCTCAGACCACCTTCTCATATCACCCACCCACTGTGTTATTAACCTCAGACCACCTTCTCATATCACCCACCCACTGTGTTATTAACCTCAGACCACCTTCTCATATCACCCACCCACTGTGGTATTAACCTTGGAGGAGACAGTGTTGTCCCATTAGAACTTCTTACTGTCTCTCTGGTCTCCTCCCATGTAACTGTATTCATTTTGGTTAGCTGAGCGGAAGTTCTAACACAAAGCTGGAAGAAACACATGCTTGAAAGTGGGCGTGGCCAAATACGGTGAATTTAAACATATCAACACTAATGTTTTTAGTAATGGTAGGTGGAGTGTTCCTTGTACATTTACCACATTACTTCTCTGAAAATCTTTTCATATTCAAACAAAACATATTATTGTAACTGAAATATCCCTAAATGAATCAATATTGAATTGAATTGAATCGAATCGGAAATCGAATTGAATTGGGACCTTGTGAATCGGGATCGAAACATACGGTTTTTAAAAACATCTAAAGTGTTTTCAAGAATGCTCATATCTTTCCTAAAATCTTTTATGAACTTTTAAATGTATTATATTGTAAAACTAACTTTTTATACAAAAAATGCTGAAATTTAAGCTTCTTTTTTTGTAACTTTTAAATAAAAAATGCTAGATATTAGAAAATGTGTAAGGTTTCCTCCTCTTTTCATTAAACAAAATTAAAAAACATGTTAAAAGTGCACAGAGCAGCTCCATAAAGACATGGAGGAGCGAGTTTGGTGTGGAAGAACTTGACTGGCCTGCACAGAGTCCTGACCTCCACCTGATAGAACACCTTTGGGTTGAATTAGAGCGGAGACTGCTAGCCAGACCTTCTCGTCCAACATCAGTGTCTGACCTCACAGATGGTCTTCTGGAAGAACGGTCCAACATTCCCATAAACACTCTCCTAAACCGTGTGGAGAGACTTCCCAGAAGAGCTGAAGCTGTTATAGCTGCAAAGGTTGGGCCGACATCATATTAAACCCTCTGGAGTACGAAGGGGACGTCACTCCATGAGCGTATACTTTTTACGATATAGTGAACTTGTTTATCTTTGGACGGTGTCTATATATTTGTTTTCCTTTTTAATGCATGTAGATCAAATATAAATAATAATATCCTAATTAATTACTTTTACTTATTAACCATTTTGGCTGGTGATTAAATAAATAGAAGGGTGGTCTCTGGCTTGAATGTAATGTAAATGAATGTAATGTATTTAATGTAAAGTAAATGCAGAATAAGTTGTGTAACATAATAGCCATAACTGACCGTCAGCATGACCGGGACCCTCTGTGCAGAGACAACGCATCACTGTACCGACACCAGCACCGGATATGTTCTAACACTGACAGCGGCGTTCAGCGTGTCCTCCACCGAACAGCCCGAGTGCCGGAGCGTGAAGGTTAACTAGAAGTCTGCGAGGGAGTCGATGGGAAAGAGCGGGGTTAAGTCCTTTGATGGTCACCGGAAGAGACCGCGGTGGTCTTCAGATTCAACATAGAAATGTTGCCTGGATACCAGCAGCAGTCAGTGAACCACGATCTGTATTTCTGTCTCTACGGCTTTTCTGGCCAAGCGAGGGTCCTGACTGAGACACAGCCCCCGCAGCCGACGGCCGGCTTCACGGCGCAGCGATCAGGGCGCGTGCAAAACAAACACATCTGTCGCAGTTTGTGAGTCCACTGAACGAGCGACCCGCCAACCTGCGCTCGTTCTACAGCGCTAATGATGATGTCACTGCCGGCGCTGCCAACCAAGTCCTGTATTCATAACCCTGTATACACAGTAATGAGGCTTTATACAGCATACATAATACCTCATACACAATTAAAAAAGCTTATTACAGTATTTATAAGTACTTATAGTTGGATGTATAAATGTAAGCAACTTCATAAAGTCAGGTTTTATAATGCACTAGAGCAGGTGTGTTTAATCAGAGTCCAGTAAGGTCCAGTTAGAGGAGATCTTCTCCGGCCAAAGTCCGGAGCCTCATCATTTCCTGTATTTTTAGGTTACCTAGTATTTTTGGGGGTGGGCGATATGGCCCTACAATAATATCACGATATTTCATGGTATTTTGCGATAACGATACTCTTGGCGAATACACTACAGCAACAAAATGAAAATTAAATTTTATTATTGCATATGATATGATATGGCACACCCCTAACAGAGATATAAAAAAATATAAGAATTTTCATCAGATTGTAACAGAAGTCAATGATCCAGAATGTCACGATACTAAATAATGCACTCCAGATATCTCCACATATCTGAAGTAAAGTGAATGATACTGGAGATAAAATCTGTCTCTAGTAGATATATAATGGGAAATGAGAAAAGTGTGAATTTTTATTTTATTAAAAACAGTAAAAGTAGTACCTGGTGTGATAATTAGTGATGGGTGATATGGTACGATATGTCAGGGTATAATATCGTTCACCATATTCAAAAATGTTGGCGATATTATTGTGTACGTTACTATATGGCACACTCCTACCTAGTATCAGCATCTTATACCATCAGCTACTGAAACACCAACACACCACACATACCATTCAGTATATTTCAGTACATTTACTGTTTAAATACTGAACTGAATTAATGTTTTTTTCACTTTGAGTAAAAACAAGAGCTGCATTTAAAATGCTTTTTAAAAAAAAGTGCATCATAAAGTGTTTATTTATAATAAAAAAGTAAATAAAAAAAGTGTTAAAGTCTTGTTAACTGAGTTCCTCTGGGTACTCCGGTTTCCTCCCACAGTCCAAACACATGCATGTTAGGATCCTCACTCTAAACTGAACGTAGGTGTGAGTGTGTGTGAGTGTGTGTGAGTGTGTGTTGGCCATGTGATGGACTGGTGACCTGTCCATGGTGTACCCCGTCTTTGCCTGATGATGCTGTGATTGGCTCCAGCCCCCCCGTGACCCTGACTAGCGGGATAAACCAGAAGATGATGGATGGATGGATGGATGGATATGAGATACGTGGCTGCTTTTAATAAGCTCCACGCTCTCAGAACATATGAGATGTTGGTGTGGAGCTGTCTGTGGGAAGTATGAACATCTCGGTCTCGCTCTATTCCTGATTGAAAAGTCGTTTTTCGCCATCGACTTTTCTTTTTTTTAGAGCACGCCGTCTGACTCGCTTTATTCTCAGACTGCTGCTACTTCAGGCTCCCAAATCTGCACAGATCTGATTGGCTGGGGAGCGTTTGGTGATTTTACTACACATGTGATTGGTCTGTGAGGTTACTGCACCGCAAAGCTCGTATACCATAAAGACTAGAAAAGCTCCGCCTCTTAAAATAAACACTGTCTAAATAAAATCACTATCAGCAGTTTATCAGTTTGGGTCCACATTGGACAACGTCTGGGTCGCCTATTAAGAAGGTTCTATATGGAAGAAGGTTCTATATGGAGTGAGAGAGGGGGGGAAAAGAGGATTTTTTTTCTACACTTGGCAACCCTTTCAGTCCTAGGTGTTTTAGACTAGACTTCGTCTTCCAGTCTGAAAGTTTCAGAGCAGTAAAATGTTATTTCTATTTAAGTCTGGATCAGTAATTGGCATTTCATATCAGTAAGGTCGCTAATGTATTTCCAGCCCTCTCATCCAGACCTGACCTTTATTAAACGAGAAGAACGACAGCATAAGGACACGGAGTCACGGGTAACTCAGCAGAACCCTTTCTAGATAAATCATCATCTTCATCATCATCATCACCATCATCGTCTTTATCATCATCCTCCTCCGCTGGTTTTAAAGAGTTTGTATCACAGAAACAAGCCAATCAATAGTGGCCCATTTTGAATAAACTGTTGCTGTGATGTCACAGAAACAAGCATATTTACTCATATCTACCAACAACTGTTTAGCCCCGCCCACTCACACAGAAGATTGAAGGCATGCTTCAGCTCCGGACGCTATTTAGATGAGCCACAATACACAGCAGCCCACGCTAACATCAAAGCTGACCTCAGGAAAACATGAAAATACAACAGAGACGTCAGATGCGAGCCTCTTTCCCATCCAATGTAAACAAAGCAGACGGCTGCACAACTGATCCACTACTAGTTAGTCTGGGTTCGAATCCCTCTACTGTATTCGCCAAGTACAGCTAAACATGTAAACATGTACCACCACAAGGAAATGCAGAAGCTACTGCAGATCGAGGAACGCTTCTTCTTTTCTAACTTGTTATTACGACACAGAAACGAAAATGAAGTGTCAAAGACTTTTCTCTTCCTCATTAACAGAATTTATACATAGAAATGTAAATTCTGGAAATGCAATTATAAACACACAACGGAATGATTACAAGTTTTTATATTTGCATTTAGATTTTCAAATTTGTATATTTTTTTTCACATCTTAATTTTGAAATTTGTATGTTTAAACGTGCATTGATTTTTTTTCCCCATCAAATCTCCAAATGTACATTTAAAATTTCCATTTTTATATGAATTAATAGATTTTAATTTCTAAAATGTAACATTTCCACTTAAAATCTCACATTTGCATATGATTTTTCAAACTGTCATTTACATTTTTTAAATTTTTAGATTTTTTTTTATTTGTATTGCAATTTTCACAGTTTATATTAAATTTTTTTAAATATACGTTTTAAGTTTCATAACTGAACGTTCACATCTGAATCCGAATGATCAATTTTACATTGAAATTTTCAACTGTCCATTTACACATTTAAATTTTTGCATTTGAATGTTTTATATTCGATTTTTTTTATAAATTTGCATTTGAATTTCCAAATTTGCATTTAGATTTGTCTGGAATACAGTGCCACATAAGACTACAAAGAAAAACTAGAACAGTGTAGCTGCACTGTTTGAACTGTTTGAGCTTTTCGTACCTCATCAAAGCATGCTGTGGTGCTGCAACAATATCCAGTTTTTAAATATCACCAAGATCTTATTTTAAGTTGGAGGAACAACAATAACAACCCTGTAAAACATTAAACTGGGACAGAACTTATTAACACGGCCGTCGAGGACTTTGAGGAAGTCTCCAGTTAGTTGCCAGCTCACTGCGCTTGTTAAGCTCTGCAGGTTGTGGGCGGAGCTACGCGCAATTTGCGTGACAACTTAAATCTAACGTTAAGTTCAGGTGCAGCGTGGGTGCAAACTGCGCTCGCACAAATAAATAAATTAATAAATAAATGAACAAACACACGCACTGTACTGCCAAACCTGCACAGCGGCTTATCTCCGGATGTCAGATCAGCGCCCGGCGGAGACGCGGTAACAGCCGCAGCCGCCACCCACAGAGCAGAGTCGCTCAGTTTCAGACGTCAGCGCATGTTTCACAGCCGTAAACGCGAGAAGTCACAGTCCAAAGAAAAACACCTGCACGTTTGTTTGTTGATTTTTCCAACGTGTGAACACTTCATGATGGATGGACCAATAGAAACGCTCCAAACCAGCTTTACGTTAACGTAGACTGAACGTAAGGAAGGCTGCTGTCCTCTCCTGTAACGCTGCCGTTCGGAAGACGCTTGTTTTTCTTTGGACGATGACCGTATGAGATTCGGGGTTCTTCTCATGTAGGTTCTTCTCATGAAGATCATTCATCAGGACAACACTGGCCAACAACAAAACTGAGCTACAGCACCGGATGAAAGTCTGGACACACCTACGGTCAGAAGGTTTCTCCATATTTTTACAGACACCATCTGAGCGACAGTGAAGACATCAAGCCTCTGAAATGACACATATAAGCAGGTGCCAAACAAGAGTTCAGCACATCTTCTGCTTTAGGTTCTTCAAAGTGGCCACGATTTGCAGCTCCATGCAGCTTGGCATTCTCTCAAGCAAGTTCAGGAGGAGCCGCCTGGGATGCTCTTCCAGGCTTGAAGAGGATCCACACTGGAGCTCCTGCTGTGCTGGCTGAGAAACACACTACCTACAGGGGAGCGTTGCTTTTCTTTTAAGTTTACAGTATTTTTTAAAATTCAAGAATTCTCACTTCCAGGAATTCACCTTCCAGGAACATTATTCGGTTTCAGGCCATATGTTTGAGGAGATCAGATATAAAATAACCCACATAAGGAATAAGGAAGAAGAATCTCAAAGGAAATTGTGAAAAACAAATTAGGATTTTCCCAAATTAAAGTCTAATAAATGCTGGAAAATAAATGAATTGAACTTTAATTTTTCTAAATTTCAAATTTGCATTTGCTTTGTACTCTTTGTTCCATGTTTGCCCCATTTCAGCCCCATTGTACTTGAAGATGTAGATGAAATGACAATAAAAGCCTCTTGATTTGACTTGAATTCTCAAATTTACATTCAAATTTTCAAAATGTCCATTTTTGATTTTTTGAAAATGCATTTGAATTTCCAAATTTCCATTTAGATTTGAATAAAGTCTGAAATACGCTGACATGTAAGCCTATGAAGTATGTGCTCCTGAAAAATTGGCACGAGATTGTAGCCGCAAATTGGAGCCACTGTTTGAACTGATGTACGTCCGCTAGTTTTAAATATTTCAAAATGTATTTTAATACTAGACATGCGCCCAGTATGAGCTAAAACCTGCTAAACTGCTCTCTTTACCTTAACATGGCTTCCAAAAGACCACCTGAGAAACATTTTCAGAACTCAAAAACATCTAATATTTTAATGCAGCCGTCATACTGAGAATTTCTATCAGCCATCAAATTCCACGCTGTTGGGAATAATGAGAAGAATAACTGAGATGTTATGAAACGTATACGTTCATCATTGTTACATTTTTTTATGCATATTAAAAAAACCTGGCAGCGTCGAACGTCTTATATAGCAGTAGAGTAAATCAAAACATGCCATCATACTGACTTTCAGCAGTTCCTCATTTTAGGCTGGTCGCAGGAATTCCTTAAACTCCACCTCTGTCGACCCTGGAAAGGAGGGAGAGAGAAACAAAAACAAATTATGAGCATCAAAATATAACTGCAATAATAGTGAACACTTCACGCTATTTTACAATCTCTGAAAGAGAAGAACATCTCCAAACAGACCAACAACTCCAAACCACATCTCCGAACACTCCACCGTCTCCGAACACACCAACAGCTCTAAACAACATCTCCGAACACTCCACCGTCTCCGAACACACCAACAGCTCTAAACAACATCTCCGAACACTCCACCGTCTCCGAACACACCAACAGCTCTAAACAACATCTCCGAACACTCCACCGTCTCTGAACACTCCACCGTCTCTGAACACTCCACCATCTCCGAACACACCAACAGCTCTGAACAACATCTCCGAACACTCCACGGTCTCCGAACACACCAACAGCTCTAAACAACATCTCCGAACACTCCACCGTCTCTGAACACTCCACCATCTCCGAACACACCAACAGCTCTGAACAACATCTCCGAACACTCCACCATCTCCGAACACACCAACAGCTCTAAACAACATCTCCGAACACTCCACCGTCTCCGAACACACCAACAGCTCTAAACAACATCTCCGAACACTCCACCGTCTCTGAACACTCCACCGTCTCTGAACACCCCTCCGTCTCTGAACACCCCACCAGCTCCGAACACACCAGCAGCTCCAAACACACCACCAGCTCCAAACACACCACCAGCTCCAAACACACCACCAGCTCCAAACACACCACCGGCTCCAAACAGACCAACGGCTCCAAACAGACCAACATCTCCAACAGACCAACGGCTCGTAAGAGACAAATATCTCCAACAGATCAATGGCTGAGAACAGACCAACATCTCCAACAGACCAACGGCTGAGAAAGGAACAACATCTCCAACAGACCAACGGCTGAGAAAGGAACAACATCTCCAACAGACCAACGGCTACAAACAGACCAACATCTCCAACAGACTCACGGCTGAGAACAGACCAACATCTCCAACAGACCAACGGCTGAGAAAGGAACAACATCTCCAACAGACCAACGGCTGAGAAAGGAACAACATCTCCAACAGACCAACGGCTACAAACAGACCAACATCTCCAACAGACTCACGGCTGAGAACAGACCAACATCTCCAACAGACCAACGGCTGAGAAAGGAACAACATCTCCAACAGACCAACGGCTACAAACAGACCAACATCTCCAACAGACCCACGGCTCAGAACAGACCAACATCTCCAACAGACCAACGGCTCAGAACAGACCAACATCTCCAACAAACCAATGGCTCGTAAGAGACAAATATCTCCAACAGACCAACGGCTACAAACAGACCAACATCTCCAACAGACCAACGGCTGAGAACAGAACATCATCTCCAACAGACCAACGGCTGAGAACAGAACAACATCTCCAACAGACCAACGGCTCAGAACAGACCAACGGCTCAGAACAGACCAACATCTCCAACAGACCAACATCTCCAACAGACCATCTCCAGTAAGAGACAAATATCTCCAACAGACCAACAACTCCAAACAACAACTCCAAACAACATCTCTGAACACCCCACCGTCTCCAAACAAATCACCGCCTCCGAACACACCAACAGCTCTAAACAGCATCTCCAAACACTCCACCGTCTCTGAACACTCCACCATCTCTGAACACCCCATCAGCTGCGAACACAACATCGTCTCCAAACAGACCAACATCTCTGAACAGACCAACGACTCCGAACAGACCAACATCTCCAACAGACCAATGGCTCATAACAGACCAACATCTCCAAAAGACCAACAGCTCAGAACAGACCAACATCTCCAATAGACCACAGGCTGAGAACAGACAACAGCTCAGAACAGACTCCAATAGACCAACATCTCCAACAGACCAATGGCTCAGAACAGACCAACATCTCCAATAGACCAACATCTCCAATAGACCAACATCTCCAACAGACCAACGGCTGAGAACAGACCAACGGCTGAGAACAGACCATCATCTCCAACAGACCAACATCTCCAACAGACCAACGGCTCAGAACAGACCAACAGCTCAAACAGACCAACATCTCCAACAGACCAACTGCTCAGAACAGACCAACATCTCCAACAGACCAACAGCTCAGAACAGACCAACATCTCCAACAGACCAACAGCTCAGAACAGACCAACATCTCCAAAAGACCAACAGCTCAGAACAGACCAACATCTCCAAAAGACCAACGACTCCGTACAGACCAACATCTCCAAACATGTATGAACAGACTTCAGTTCCTCAGCTGATGTTGGATGTACCAAGAGGTTCTGCTGCCGTTCTACAGGCACTTCAGGGTTGGTGGACCTGATACTTCATCTGATACTTCATATACTCAAAGTTACTTCTTGGCATTGATTTTTACTTCTGCCTGAGTCAGTACTTCATTACGGTAATGAGGCCTTCACGGCAGCTCTACCTGCGTCTGTTCACCGTAACGCCGCTCCCGGTTCATCACTACTGTAATTCAGAGGAAACCCGTCTCCACGCAGGCGGAGATCAAATCAGTGCTCACATTTAAGACCTGCATTTGCATATCAATCTCCCAATCAGCGTCGACTTGAGAGGATTTGATTACACGGCCTCAGCGCCATCAGTCGTACTGCAGACGAGCATCACTGGGTCTGAAGCAGTGGTTCACTACCCTCCACTGTTTTAGAGTTTCAACCAGCTCAACTTCTTAATTAGCTCATTAATGAGTTCAGGTGTAACAGACAGGAAATTTTAATTTACATGACCAGTCAAAAGTTTGGATACACCTCAGTGACTGTATCTGTATGAAACTATAAAGAGGTTTAGATCTGAATGTGTTGAGAGACGAGTGTAAATAGAAGTTGAAGCCCATCCATCCATCCATCCATCCATCCAACCAACCATGCATCCATCCATCCATCCTTCCTTCCATCCATCCATCCATCCATCCATCCAACCATGCATCCAATCATCCATCCAACCATGCATCCATCCATCCATCCATCCAACCATCCATACAACCATGCATCCAACCATGCATCCATCCATCCATCCATCCAACCATGCATCCATCCATCCATCCTTCCTTCCATCCATCCATCCAACCATCCATCCAACCATGCATCCAACCATCCATCCAACCATCCATCCATCCATCCATCCATGCAACCATCGTCTACCGCTTATTCCAGGGATCCAGGTCTCTAAGCAGAGAAACCCAGACTTCCCTCTCCCCAGCCACCTCCTCTAGCTCCTCTGGGGGATGCCAAGGCGTTCCCAGGCCAGCAGACGCTGCACCGATCCTCCTTCCAACCTCCTGCTCCATCCTTCCTTCCCTCACTTGTGAACAAGACCCCGAGATACTTAAACTCCTCCAGGAGATCATTTCCAAACTGGATCATTTCCAACCTGGAGAGGACGCTCCACCCTTTTCCAACTGAGGACCACAGTCACAGATTTGGAGGGGCTGATTTTCATCCCAGTCGCTTTACACTCGGCCGCAAACTGATCCTGGAGGTCACGGTTGGAGGCCATGTACACAAATATCACTAAAACAAATATTTGAGTGTATTTAAATGTAAAAATGAGAATGTATATTTTTATAAGAGCTATAAAACCACCAAACCTGTTTATCAGAACAAGATCTCAGCATCTTCTTCAGTCCTGTTAGAGAAGCAGCTCATGAAGCTCCTCATGAAGCTGCTGGTCAGAATGTTCAAAGTATGTAAACCTGCATCAGAGCAAATGAGCTAATTTCTAAAAGAGCCTCTAAACATTCTTTAAACACGAAAACCAGATGTTTAATTCTGCTCCAGGAATAATTCCATACCGACTATTCTATAGTTCTGATCTCTTCACACTCATTCACTAATATTAATACTATTACAATGAAATATGTGAAATACAAAAACATAAAGACAAAAGCAAAACACTAAGATAATAATAATATAATATATAATATATATAATAATATATAATAATATAAGTACAATGCAGAAATATAGAAAACTATGTGAATAATAATGTGGGGATGAACAAATTCTGTATAACACAATATAACCAAGAGGTATATAATAATTATGTGGTTAATGTTTAGTGTAAAAAAAAATTATAAATAAATAAATCCAGCTAAAATTAAAGTCTCATACTCTTTATATAATTGCTCATGATATATATATATATATATATATATATATATATATATATATATATATATATATATATATATATATATATATATATATATATATATATAATAAATAATAATAAAAATAATAATAATAATAATAATAATAATAATTTATGTTGTCTAAATAAGGATATTTACAGTATGATGTAAAATAAATAATTATTTTGACCTTCGAACAATAAAATAATTAAATTCTTTTTTCAGAAACAGTTAATAGAAGTTATATTGGAGCATTTGTATTGGTCCATTCAAATTTCACACAATGTAAACAACGGCTGCTACATTTAAATTATTTAGAAATTATATATATATATATATATATATATATATATATATATATACTACACCTATAGTGATAGATGTTTCTCAGTAAGTGTTCAGTGAGTGAAGTACATGTTAGGTGTTTCTAATAAAGTGGCCAGTGAAATGTCCTGCAGCTACATAATATACCTGAACAGCTCTGCTCTCCACTGAATACCACTGATTTCCCACACACTTCACACGCGCTGTAAATGAGAACGAAGCTTTCGGGCTCTGCGCAGGTAATTAAACACTGTCTGAGCCGCGGACGCCTCTACTGACCCGACATCACGAGCTCCGAGTGTACTTTACTTTGCTGCCATCAAGTGATTACAGAGAAATCAGACCTTAAAGAATCAACGACGAAAACAAAACAAAGCTGCTTAATATACACCAAACACTCAGTCCAGCAAGCCCACCCCTACAGACCACCAGCTCCACTGACCATACAGGAGCTCCACTTACAGACTGTAGTTCATCTGATTCTCTGTATACTTTATTACTCTGTTCTTTAATGATCAGGACCCCCACAGGACCCCCACAGAGCAGATACTATTAGAGAGGTGGATCATTTTCAGTACTGCAGTGACACTGACACAGTGATGGTGGTGTGTTAGTTAGTGTGTGTTGTGCTGGTGTGAGTGGATCAGACACAGTAGTGCTGCTGCCGTAGTGTTTAAACACCTCAGTGTCACTGCTGTGTCCACTGATAAAGGACCAGCAAGTAGTAGGAGTGTCTAATAGAGTGGACAGTGAGAGGACACAGTGTTTAAACTGTTGGGTATGATGCTCCACTACTGCAGGTGGCGCTGTGGCATTTTATAATGAGTTTTAATGGAAAGCGTTCTATCACAGCTGCTGTCGTTTACATGATTTGAATATTTAATGATGAATGGACCAATAGAAATGCTCCAAAATCACTTGGGGGAAATAATTCTGGTTCTATTGACTTACATTGAAAGTGCAGAGTGTTTTGGTTCTCTCCTGTAAAGATACTATTTTAGAGATGCTTCTTTTTTATTGGACAGCGCTGATATAAGATAACCTGTATGTTTTTGTGCCCACCACAAGCTCGTATAGACCCCCGTGGTCGTGCACTGTCTACCACGTCATCACTGAGGCATCAACACGCTGAGGCATCAACAAGCTGAGGACGAGGCAGGATATGCTTACATTCCTTCAAACACATTATCTCAAAAATAGCAACTTTACAGGAGAGGACAAAAACTGCCCTTACTTTCAATGCAAGTCAATGGAACCAGAAATGTTTCTAAGCGATTTTGGATCATTCCTATTGGTCCTTTCATCACGCAATTTTCCGCCAAGGTAAACAGCAGCCTCTGCGTTCGAATGAAGATGGAAAATAAAAATCAAAAAAGCGAATTCAACTGTTCAGCGTTTGCCCCGCCCCGTTCTGTGTACGCAAAAAGACTGATGGACTAATAATGTTTGCTGGTACATCTGTTACCTGATTGGTGTTCGCGTGTGCAGCATGAAACACATTAAGTCGGGGAACAGCAGCAGAGGAGGACGCTGCTGGAGAACGAGCACGCAGCGCCTCGGGCCACTCGGAAGATGACGGCCCCCGTGATAATGCAATATGCTCCCTTCTGAAGCAGCTTGCCTCTCTCCGCACATCCACATTCCCACATTCCGAGGAGAGGTTACGGATCTGAGGCTTTTACAGGAGTTCAGATCCAACCAGCTCCGGGATCCCTACTGGGACAACACTAAAGCAGTAATAGGCAAATGTTTCATATTCCATTACAGACTGACTGATAAATAATGTAACTGTAACCCAATCCAAAGGATTATAGCATTAAAGTAATGGGATCTGATTGCTTCCCATTTCTTAAAGTCATATTAATAATTTAAGATGAAAGAAAATAAAACATTTCAATGAGAGAGGATGACAGATTACACTTGTCGTCTGCGCTTGATCTGCTTTTTTTTTTTAGATTCATTCAAGAAAGCCAGTCTGTTCACAAGCCTACCCAGCTTTTATCTTATTTGTACTATATTAATAGTAATAATATTGGTGAATAAGTGTGAAGAGGAGTGTGTTTCCATTCAAATAATTTAGTATCTAAGACCAGGCTTCACTAGTGTCTTCATATCTGGCATTCCATGGAGCACTACCTGACTGTCACACCAGTCTGCTGCTATTCACCCTATTTGGCCACACCCACTTTCAAGCTTGTGTTTCTTCCAGCTTTGTGTTAGAACTTCTGCTCAGCTAACCAAAATGAATATAGTTCCATGGGAGGAGACCAGAAAGACAGTAAGAAGTTCTAATGGGACACCACTGTCTCCTCCGAGGTTAATAACACAGTGGGTGGGTGATATGAGTAGGTGGTCCGAGGTTAATAACACAGTGGGTGGGTGATATGAGAAGGTGGTCTGAGGTTAATAACACAGTGGGTGGGTGATATGAGAAGGTGGTCTGAGGTTATTAACACAGTGGGTGGGTGATATGAGAAGATGGTCTGAGGTTAATATCACAGTGGGTGGGTGATATGAGAAGGTGGTCTGAGGTTAATATCACAGTGGGTGGTTGATATGAAAAGGTGGTCTGAGGTTAATAACACAGTGGGTGGATGATATGAGAAGGTGGTCTGAGGTTAATAACACAGTGGATGGGTGATATGAGAAGGTGGTCTGAGATTAATAACTCAGAGCGTGGGTGATATGAGAAGGTGGTCTGAGGTTAATAACACAGTGGGTGGGTGATATGAGAAGGTGGTCTGAGGTTAATAACACAGTGGGTGGGTGATATGAGAAGGTGGTCTGAGGTTAATAACACAGTGGGTGGGTGATATGAGAAGGTGGTCTGTGGTTAATAAAACAGTGGGTGGGTGATATGAGAAGGTGGTCTGAGGTTAATAACACAGTGGGTGGGTGATATGAGAAGGTGGTCTGAGGTTAATAACACAGTGGGTGGGTGATATGAGAAGGTGGTCTGAGGTTAATAACACAGTGGGTGGGTGATATGAGAAGGTGGTCTGAGGTTAATATCACAGTGGGTGGGTGATATGAGAAGGTGGTCTGAGGTTAATAACACAGTGGGTGGGTGATATGAGAAGGTGGTCTGTGGTTAATAAAACAGTGGGTGGGTGATATGAGAAGGTGGTCTGAGGT
>CM038723.1:2175189-2205189 GCA_021613375.1 Megaleporinus macrocephalus
AAGACAGTTACGTGACTGAGGTAAAGACAGTTACCTGACTGAGGTAAAGACAGTTACCTGACTGAGGTAAAGACAGTTACCTGACTGAGGTAAAGACAGTTACTCGACTGAGGTAAAGACAGTTACCTGACTGAGGTAAAGACAGTTACCTGACTGAGGTAAAGATAGTTACCCGACTGAGGTAAAGACAGTTACCTGACTGAGGTAAAGATAGTTACCCGACTGAGGTAAAGACAGTTACCTGACTGAGGTAAAGACAGTTACCTGACTGAGGTAAAGACAGTTACTCGACTGAGGTAAAGACAGTTACCTGACTGAGGTAAAGACAGTTACTCGACTGAGGTAAAGACAGTTACCTGACTGAGGTAAAGACAGTTACTCGACTGAGGTAAAGACAGTTACCTGACTGAGGTAAAGACAGTTACTCGACTGAGGTAAAGACAGTTACCTGACTGAGGTAAAGACAGTTACCTGACTGAGGTAAAGACAGTTACTCGACTGAGGTAAAGACAGTTACCTGACTGAGGTAAAGACAGTTACCTGACTGAGGTAAAGATAGTAACCCGACTGAGGTAAAGACAGTTACCTGACTGAGGTAAAGACAGTTACCTGACTGAGGTAAAGACAGTTACCCGACTGAGGTAAAGATAGTTACCCAACTGAGGTAAAGATAGTTACCCGACTGAGGTAAAGACAGTTACTCGACTGAGGTAAAGACAGTTACCCGACTGAGGTAAAGATAGTAACCCGACTGAGGTAAAGACAGTTACCTGACTGAGGTAAAGACAGTTACCTGACTGAGGTAAAGATAGTTACCCGACTGAGGTAAAGATAGTTACCCGACTGAGGTAAAGACAGTTACCCAACTGAGGTAAAGATAGTTACCCGACTGAGGTAAAGATAGTTACCCGACTGAGGTAAAGACAGTTACCCAACTGAGGTAAAGATAGTTACCCGACTGAGGTAAAGATAGTTACCCGACTGAGGTAAAGACAGTTACCCAACTGAGGTAAAGATAGTTACCCAACTGAGGTAAAGATAGTTACCCGACTGAGGTAAAGACAGTTACTCGACTGAGGTAAAGACAGTTACCCGACTGAGGTAAAGATAGTAACCCGACTGAGGTAAAGACAGTTACCTGACTGAGGTAAAGACAGTTACCCGACTGAGGTAAAGATAGTTACCCGACTGAGGTAAAGACAGTTACCCAACTGAGGTAAAGATAGTTACCCGACTGAGGTAAAGATAGTTACCCGACTGAGGTAAAGATAGTTACCCGACTGAGGTAAAGACAGTTACTCGACTGAGGTAAAGATAGTTACCCGGCTGAGATAAAGACAGTTACCTGACTGAGGTAAAGACAGTTACTCGACTGAGGTAAAGACAGTTACCCGACTGAGGTAAAGACAGTTACCCCACTGAGGTAAAGACAGTTACCTTGCTGAGGTAAAGACAGTTACCCGACTGAGGTAAAGACAGTTACCCGACTGAGGTAAAGACAGTTACCCGACTGAGGTAAAGACAGTTACCTGACTGAGGTAAAGATAGTTACCCGGCTGAGGTAAAGACAGTTACCTGACTGAGGTAAAGACAGTTACTCGACTGAGGTAAAGACAGTTACTCGACTGAGGTAAAGATAGTTACCCGACTGAGGTAAAGACAGTTACCCCACTGAGGTAAAGACAGTTACCTGACTGAGGTAAAGACAGTTACCCGACTGAGGTAAAGACAGTTACCCGACTGAGGTAAAGATAGTTACCCGACTGAGGTAAAGATAGTTACCCGACTGAGGTAAAGATAGTTACCCGACTGAGGTAAAGACAGTTACTCGACTGAGGTAAAGACAGTTACCCGACTGAGGTAAAGACAGTTACCCGACTGAGGTAAAGATAGTTACCCCACTGAGGTAAAGACAGTTTCTCGACTGAGGTAAAGATAGTTACCTGACTGAGGTAAAGACAGTTACCCCACTGAGGTAAAGACAGTTACCTTGCTGAGGTAAAGACAGTTACCTTGCTGAGGTAAAGATAGTTACCCGACTGAGGTAAAGACAGTTACCCGACAGGTAAAAATAGTTACTCGACTGAGGTAAAGACAGTTACCTTGCTGAGGTAAAGACAGTTACTCGACTGAGGTAAAGACAGTTACTCGACTGAGGTAAAGACAGTTACTCGACTGAGGTAAAGACAGTTACTCGACTGAGGTAAAGACAGTTACTCGACTGAGGTAAAGACAGTTACTCGACTCAGGTAAAGACAGTTACTCGACTGAGGTAAAGACAGTTACTCGACTGAGGTAAAGACAGTTACTCGACCGAGGTAGAGACAGTTACCCAGATAAAGTAAAGATAGTAACCCGGCTGAGGTAAAGATAGTAACCCAGCTGAGGTAAAGATAAGACAAAGCTGGTTAGCCGGCTGCGGCAAAGATAGGATGTCAGATATTGCATGTGATTTACAGGACAAAACACCTACATTGGCAAGTTCTACACGCAAAGAACCCCTTGAAAGAACCCTTAAAGAACCATCTTCTTTTCTGTGTTTAGAATGAACAGGTCTAGAAGACTGGTGAGCGTTTTAACAGTTAATTCTGGGAATGACACTAATTCAGCGACCCTACAAATACTCAACCAACTACCTCATCCCTCTTACCCTCACACTATCTGCACTATCTTCTCTTACGTAACAGATCCGAGTGCTGAAACTCTGACTACAGAAATAGAGTTTATTAGCACAATCCAAGCACAGCTTTTATTTTAGCACCTGCTCAGCTGAGAGAAAGTGAAACAGCGAGGCGGGGGCCTGCACACAGGTGTGAACGAGAAAATGAGAGAGAGTGAGAGAGAGAGAGAGAGTGAGAGGGTAGTGGATGTGTAGTGTGTATGAGTGGGCTACAGAGAGGTGTGAGAACAGATAGTCCAGTGGCTCTCCTGTGGGAAGTGGCCTGTGATTTCAGGATCAATAGGCCTCTCAGCTGGACGACTAAAACGACAAACGAGAGGAAAAACGGCCCGATCGTGCGGGGAGAAGCCCCTGGAGCATCCAGAGAAAAGAGAGAGAGAGTTGGGGGGGTGGGGGGGGGGGGGATTCCAGCTCCACCAGAACCCTGTCCTTTCCTTTGAAGGCTCAGACCCAGCAGCCTCTCTCTCTCACTGCAGCTCCAGCTTTCTCCGGAATAACTAGGCAGGCCTGCCAGCTACATCTACCTATACTCGTCTTATTTGTTACATCTACTATACTTTATTATTTATTATATTAGCACCTATATAGTGTCTGGTCAGCGTTGGATCTATGGTGTACGGGGTGGAGCAGGACAGGTAAACTGTATAGCAAGATTTTTTCGCTGTGTAAAGATTAAAACAATCTGTAAATGTGTTTTTACAGTTTTATACGATATTCTATGTGGAAGGAAACACAGTACTAGTGCACAGTACAGTGAATTATTCTATGTATTTTACAATATTAATATATTAATATATTCCAAACCTACTGCAACAGTGATAAATGAATGGATATAAAAAATATGTAGTATTATCAGCTTTGCATACACACATATTATATATATACACACACACATATACACTAACCAGGTTAACCATTAGCCAGTATAATTGAGCATTACGTACACTGTAGCTTCACTGTAGCTACACGCCCACAGATAGACGTTGGTCGTCACCAATCAGTGTAAGCCATTGATTTAATTACACACAAACAGACAAACGTGCTAATAAACAGTGGAACACTACAGATTTGATGCCCCTGATCATTCTGATGCTGTCCAGAGGGACGTTGCAGTCCAAACTTCCTACTGGGAACTAGGGGTGGGCGATATGGCCCTACAATAATATTACGATACTTAACTGTATTTTTGTGATAACGATACTCTTGGCGATGTGACAAAACATTGAATGAAAAAAAATATTTCAAGAATACACTACTGCAACAAAATGAAAATTAAGTTGTATTATTTTATATGATATGATATGGCACATCCCTAACTGAGATATTAAAAAATACAAGAATTTTCATCAGATTGTAACAGAAGTCAATGATCCAGAATGTGAGGATACTAAATAATGCACTCCAAATATCTCCATATATCCAGGACTGAAGTAAAGTGATGATACTGGAGATAAAATCTGTATCTAGTAGATATATAATGGGAAATGAGAAAAGTGTGATAATTAGTGATGGGTGATATGGTATGATATGTCAGGGTATAATATCGTGCACCATATTAAAAAATGTTGGCGATATTATTGTGTATGATATGATATGGCACTACTGGGAATGGTAAAGTTAGATAACAGTAGCACGGCCAGCTAACACTAGCGGGCTACCTAACTGGCTGTCTTTATTTGGATATGGATTTTTTGTCCTGTTATATAGGAGACGTTACCATAGAAACAATAACGTTATCTCAGTTCATGTCCTTTTTCTTTAGCATGACTAATATATTGCTAATCAGCCGTGGGCTGGAGGTTAAGGGTGCTGGTTCGATCCCCATGAGCACCTAACCCCTGACTGCTCCCCGGGTGCTGTGATAGGACAGTCAGACAGTCGGCAGGTTATTATTAATAAACAATATTCTTTAGTTTGAAATGATGATACTGTCTCACAGTCCTGTAGCTCCTAATCAGCACTTCAGCAGGTTAGCTAACGACAGCTGCGTGTCAGAGACGTGTGGAGTGAAGTGCAGGTGGCTGCATGTTAAACAATGTAAGTGTTAGTGTTATTTAAGTGTTGAGCCGCTCATGTGGTGTGAAAGTCTCACCATGTGAAGCTCTTTAGGGCTGCATGTATTTGCACCCTCATCATTATAAAAGTTTCTAAAATAAACATTCTGAGAACAATAAAGTTTTAATTTGCTTGCAGTGCAGCAGCTTCCCGAACTCTCGTACAACACTGAGCAGCTACAGCAACCCAACTGGTGGACTCTTGTGAAAAATAAAACCAGATAAAAAAATAAATAAATAATAAAGAAAAGCATTTATGTGCCTAGTTATGCTTATAACAAAGAGAAATTTTGGGTTAAATGTTGGTGGGAATAAACCATCAAGGCAGAGCTCAGTAGGGGGCGCTCATCGACATTGTCTATGTATGTAATGCCTCAAACTCTTCAAATACAAATCCAGCGTTCCAGGCTGTGAAGGGAACATCGCCACTTTTCATTCCTTCCCAACAAACAACCCAACTGTCAGACCTCCATGTTGATCTTTAAACCAGCCTGAAGTTCCTCTTCTCCACATTCTTCATCTAATGTTCCACCTTAAACACTGCAGCTCGTACAGACGCCAGAATGGAACCACAGCACTGTTTAAGGTGGAACGGAGAATTCCCAAAACCAGCTGCTGAACTTCCAACATCTTTAACAGAATCCTGAACAACTTTAACTCTGCAGTCTGTACGTTTCACTCCGGACACTTTCTCCAACACTCGGACACCATGGAGCAGCTTCAGCTCAGCGTTCAACACTGAAGAGACTGAAGAGACGAGCAGCTCCACCTTTATTAGCACCACAACCACAACAGTGACTGGAAGTAGCAGCCATGCTGTGTGAGTGGATCACTGTGTGCTGGTTGAAGCAGATCATCTTCAACTGAGAGTTTCACAGAGACACCTTTCATCTACTCTGTGTTTGATGTCCAGATCAAAGAGAGCAGCTAGTATAGGTAACGTTAGCATAGCTAGTAACAAACATTGCTAACTAAATAGTATGTGGGTGGAGATTATTTACACAGAGGCTCATTTTATTTGGACTACGTTGCTTCTGTGTGATCATCGGGGCAACAAAACAGGGAGCTCGTTTCGTTCCAGCACTGAATAATAGAGTGTAAATGGTATAAATAGGTGTAGAAATCACATCTACTGGTTTGCACTGTATCTGGACGCCACTCGGCCCTCATTCAATCCCGGAGCTGCCCCAAGCTGCCAGTTAGCAGCGGAGAAAGGAAACACTGTTCCAGCCGTTTCGGACCCATCAAACAAATGAATGACTGTTATTGAGGATCAGCGTTCAGCTTGTGTAACGGCGAGACTATAAAAAGGTCCCATGAATAGCTGGAGTCTCTGAATGAGCTCTCGTCTCCAGCAGTTTCAGATGAGTAAGAGCACACATACACACACACACACAGCCTGAACACACACACACACACACACACACACACACACACACAGCCTGAACACACACACACACACACACACACACACACAGCCTGAACACACACACACACACACACACACACACTGCCTGCACACACACACACACACACAGCCTGAACACACACACACACACACACACACACACACACACACACTGCCTGCACACACACACACAGCGCTGCTCTACCACTGAGGAATGGCAGAGAGTGGGCGAGCAGACTGGCACCTTGCTGACGCCAGTCTTCCAGCACACACACACACACACACACACACGTTTGTTTTTATACCTCGTGAAGACGAATCGTCTGTATTACATACAAAGTTAATGACTTCATGTATATAAATCTTATTATAGAGGACCAGTAGCAAACCGTGACCCTTAAGCCTCGGCCCTTTCCCCCAACCCACCCAAATCAGGGGTGTCAAAGTCATTTTTACAGAGGGCCACATTGGCATAATGGCTGTCCTCAAAGGGCCAGATGTAACTTATAAATGTAACCAAATGTAATATAAAATGAATGCAACTATATAATATAGATAGATAGATAGATAGATAGATAGATAGATTTAATAGATAGATTTAATGTTACCGATGTTATTGCACTTTTTTAATGTTGGTGTTATTGCACTTAGTCCGGTTGTGTTATTATCAGTATATATATATATATATATATATATATATATATATATATATATATATATATATATATATATATATATATATATATCAGTATATAGTATATTTATATATCAGTGTTATTCTAATATAAAATGAGATGTTAAATAACTCTGAATGTATTACTTATTTAATTAAACATTACAGTTGCATGGAAAAAATATTTGCTTGTTGTTCTGTTATAACATAAATCCTTTAAATTTATCATGTTTTGAAATTAATGTGAAAAAAAAATAACTTCAAACACAAGTTATAATATTAACTTTTATCAAAACGTTTGATCAACGCTCCAACACAGTAAATAGACACGTTTGAATAATTTATTTGCCTATATTTTTATAATTGTTTAGATGTTGATTGTCAAACTGTAAGAAATATATATATATATATATATATGCGTGTGTGTGTGTGTGTGTGTGTTCAGAATATTATAGGCCCTCTGAGAGGGTGTAGAGGGCCATGACGGTTCCCCACTGTAGAGGAAATGATGCATGTTTCTATATCTCCTTATATATTTGCATATGTGTATATGTGTGTTATATCTATAATTATTAATTATTATTTGTTTTATTTATTAGAAATTATTATTTATTATTTTCTTTCAATTTAGGCCCACAGTATCACACTATCAACTTTTTTGTTGTTTAAACGTATCCTGATTTTAGTGCAACATACACACGGTTTATTGTATTTGTTATTATTAGGAATATTATATGTTTTATAACAAAGACCGCACAGTTGTAGGAAAAATTAAACAGCCCTTTATCGCTAAACTCAGAACATGTGAGGCTAATGAAGCTCAATAAGAACACTCCTTCACTCTTTCATAGAAATAAAGTCTAGCTTATTGTCTAGGATTGATATACACTGGTTGGAACCTCACGCCAGGCGGCCACTCCTTCGTCCTCAGACTCAAATTTTTAATCACAGGTTTAAAAATAAACAAACATTTAAATAATAACACATTGTTTTCAGGTTGTATCATCAGACACGCTAAACTAAACCATTCTAACCAAAATAATTTTTAAAAAATCACATTCTGAAGGTTGTTTGGGGTTTTTCTTTTTTAAATGTCAAAATAAAAGTCCTCAAAGGTTTTTTGTAATAACCTGCATATATATATATATATATATATATCATGCCAAATTTTACTCATTCATTTATTATTGTGAAATTTGACTTTATTCTAAATTTTTAAATAAATGATTGATTGATATTTTATTTATTCAACATATATGACTGGACAGGTGCAACATATATAAGCAACATATATATACACACACAAACACACAGCTGTAATAGACATAAAGCTTTTGTCCTTCATGATCTGGTGTAACTCTGAGTTGCTGTGACAACCAAGAAGGAATAAATGGTAACCTACACTGCAGTGTGTATGTAATTGGACAGCGACACAATGTTAGTTTGGTCCTGTGGTCCAGCTCATTGGCTCCGTAGTGAAACTACACTTGTGAAGCTGAGATGCAGAACGTCAGCTGTAGTTTAGGGTTGTGTACATCCATAACTATCAAATCCTTTTACAGTCCAATCCTTTAATCAGATGCTCATTTCCTGACCCAGTGTTTGTATAATCCATTATAAGCAAGAAAGCTAATAAGAGGTCTAGAGCTGATTTTAGTTGTGACACTCCGTCTAAAGTCGAGGGTTCATCTCTCTGGAGTAAAGAAACGATAGAAACAGTAAAGTAGGCCAACATGAAGCTGAGATATCAGAACAAATCAATCAGAGATAAACAAGAAAAGTTCAAATTCTCAACCACAGCTTTCAGGTCTTTGGTCAGACACAGTGGTGTCACTAGGGCGTGAAGTAAAACACCATAGTATAGTATACTACAGTGTATTGCAGTATAGTATAGAACAGTACAGTGTAGTGTAGTATAGTATAGAACAGTACAGAGTAGTGTAGTATAGTATAGAACAGTACAGTGTAGTGTAGTATAGTATAGAACAGTACAGTGTATTGTATAGTATAGAACAGTACAGTGTATTGTATAGTATAGAACAGTACAGTGTAGTGTAGTATAGTATAATACAGTATAGTGTAGTCTATAGCAGTAGGGTATAGTGTAGACCCCACCCCCCAAGAAATGAACTTTGTGGCCAACATGTATGCTAACAACACCCTAGCAACCAATTGGAATTCTGTAGTAACCGCCTGGCAACACCTAGGGACAGCATAGCAACCACCAGTAATGGTAAAGCAAGACCCAAGCAACCACTTGGCAACTATGCAATACTCCAGCAACCACACAAGGCACCATAGCAACCACCTAGCAACACCTTAGCAACGGTCTAGATTACCAAAGCAACAATGGAGTTACCATAGCAACCATCTAACAGCAGCAGTTGCTCGCTGCTGAAGATGCACCATCACCATCACTTAGCGTTTCCATTTTTAACTAAAACAGAGCCGGACAACAACAGTACACATCATTATATGTGATGATCATACTATATAATATAATACAATGCTATACAATACAATAACACACAACACTACACAAAATTATACTATACAATAAGATATCATATAATACAATACAATACAATACAACACTGTGTGAGCATATGGTCAGTATTGACCAGCTGCATGTTTTAGTACAAACAGAGCAATTTTAGTTATGTTTATACTAACAACAAAAATTTGGTAGTATTGTTTAAAATATAGCACAGCTGGTTCTTGTTTATTGTTATAAATAACCAGTTTTTTAAAAAAAAAAACTAAGATTGTGACATGGTACGTCCAGAATGTTGCCTTATCTAAGCTAAAAATAAAAAAAAGTAGGTCTGCAGCCAATCAGCCAAAACCAAATGAAACGAAAGATCAAATGAAAATGGTGTAGTAAGATCAGACCAGATGTAGTTAGATCAGAGTTTAGGCCATATTTAAATTAAACTAAGCTGAAATCCCTTTACAATCACAACAACTGGGCACCCCAATCAAAATCATTCCCACCCCTGGAGACAACCATGGGATTGTTATGGTTGTGGTGTGAACAGTCCAACAATAGGGGTGGTCCTATGGTGGGCACGTTTCATGGATGGATGGGGTGAAACTGGATGGGGAGTCATTACAGCAACTGCAAACTGCCCCTTCATGCTGGGAGCTACTGCAGAAATAGCCAATGGATGTGGCTACTAGGTGGTCGTACCTAATAAATCGGCAACTCCTCTGTGGACATATGCACGTAGGACAGGCACATATCATCGTTTACACACACACCCACACACACACACGCACACACACCCACCCCCCTACAAAAACCCACCTCACTGCAATCAACCACATAATACGGCCTTTAGTCCCTGTAATGATGCGGTGGCATTAACCCCCAAAGCCTGGAGCTTTACCCCAGCAGGGAGTTTCACCTGACCCCATAACTCACATTCTCTCCGGCTGCAGTGTAAATGACTCATTCCGGCTCCAGCATGTGTGTGTGTGTGTGTCCCCCCTCCACCAACACGCCGTAATTACAGCCCCTCCTCCCGCCACGGAGATGAAAAAGAACACTCTAGGGAGCACTGGAGGCTTTCTATAGGTACAGCATCCACCGCAACATCCGCCCGATGACTCACAGCCGAGCTGGACGCTCCCAGTACAGTTGGAGTTTAAGCATTAGGCGATGCATCTGCTGCGGAGGAGCGCTCATTATAGCCGCAGCGCCACAATGTGTGTACGACACCGCTGGGAGAACAATCCTCTAATGATGCCGACGCGTGCTATTAAAAACAAACACACGCAAAGAACAGATAAACATTTCCGGTAATTAAAGCAAAGCTCCGTCCTCCAAGTCCCCACCAGCACTGACCCTTTATAGGGTGCGTCATAAAAAGACAATTTAAATGCAGAAGATAAACTAATCCAAAACAGGAGTTTCTGGAGGTTCTGGAAAAGCTAGAGAATACCGAACAACCGCGTAGAGAGTTTTGAGAAATTCTACATGATTAAACAGTTAAGATGTAAACAGACTCATTCAGAAAGGTTTGGCTTGTTCTAGAGGAGCTCATGAGTCATAACTATTTATAGTGGTTGTGAATGGAACCAGACGACCACCTCTAAAAGCTCCCTCACAAACACACTGTCTGAGACGCTGTTTATGATCGTTTTAGTCTTAAACTCCATTCGTGGTGGAGGGATACATACAGGACGCTATGAGGCAACATAGTCCACAAAGAAAAACATTATTATTTTCCAGATTTTACCATCAAAATCCAGATAAACTCAGAAGACACGTGTAGCTTCACTGGTGGGTTTCATAGTAAATACAATGTGTAGATTTATGTTGTAGACATGGAGACCCCTGGTTACCATCACCACCACTGTAAACACCATCACCACCACTGTAAACACCATCACCACCACCACTGTAAACACCATCACCACCACCACTGTAAACACCATCACCATCACCACCACTGTAAACACCATCACCACCACCACTGTAAACATCATCACCACCACTGTAAATATCACCACCACTGTAAACATTATCACCACCACTGTAAACACCATCACCACCACTGTAAACACCATCATCACCACTGTAAACATCACCACCACCATCACTGTAAACATCATCACCACCACCACTACTGTAAACACCATCACATCACTGTAAACACCACCACCACCACTGTAAACATCACCACCGCTGTAAACAGCATCCCCACTGTAAACATCACTACCACTGTAAACACCATCACCACCACTGTAAACACCATCACCACCACTGTAAACACCATCACCACCACTGTAAACATCACCACCACCACCGTAAATGTCATCACCAAATCCACTCTCAATCTCTCCTAGAAGACTGAATAATTTAGAAAACTGGTGGAATCAGCCTTTAAGCTGTGCAGTCTCTCAGTGTTGGTTACTATGCTGCTGTTCTCAGATCATTGGACAGACTAGCCATGAGTCCAGAACCTCAACATCTCTGAATGTGTTTGGGGTTATTTGGGGCGTCTAAGACTGAACAAAGTGGTTCTGGAAGGGACTGAGGCTGTAACAGAGAGTGGACACACTGAACACTGTACTTATTGGCTGTTTCATATAAGAACACTAACATGTTGTGTCTTTTCTCCACATCTACACTCATACGGTTGCTTCTCTCTGTAATTAGACAGAACTTCAGCCGCCCGGCTCCAGGCCTGGCCGACATCCAGAGAGATTAAATAATAGATTTCTCTCTCTCTCTCTCTCTCTCGCTCGCTCGCTCGCTCGCTCTTTTTGGTTATCATCAGGGATTTGACAAAGCTTTGCCGGTATTAATCTGCTTTGTTCCTCTGAAGCTCGGCATCAAAGTCAAAATGTCACAATGTAAATAACCAAAGCACGGCCGGTTCCTGTGGGCCATCTTTTCCAGCCTGCGCGGAGTTGGAGCGGCGAACGGCAATATGTTAAACCTCGTTCCGCCGGATAATCCCCGCCACCCGGAGGACACGCAGACACTCCGGAGAGAAACAGAGGGTTAATATACAGAATAAACTCTAAACACCAGCAAAGCCTGCGTCCTTACTCTACTCAGACTGAGAGCCGGCCAATAGGAATTCTTCATAAAACCCACACCAGGCCCAGGCAGCACTGTGTCCACTCACTGTCCACTCTACCTGTGACACTACACTGTACACCTCTACACTGTGACACTCCTACCTTGTTGGTCCACCTTGTAGATGTAAAGTCAGAGATGGACGACGCGGTATCTGGATAGCTTTGGATGGTGGACTACTCTCAGTCCAGCACTGCTGTGTCTGATCCACTCACACCAGCATAACCCACACCAACACACCACCACAATGTCACTGCAGTGCTGAGAATGACCCACCTCCCTAATAGTATCTGTTCTGTGGTGGTCCTGTGGGGGTCCTGATCATTAAAGAACAGAGTAATAAAGTATACAGAGAATCAGATGAACTACAGTCTGTAAGAGGAGCTCCTGTGTGGTCAGTGGAGCTGATACAGTGGACAGTGAGTGGAGGTCCTGTATGGTCAGTGGAGCTGATACAGTGGACAGTGAGTGGAGGTCCTGTATGGTCAGTGGAGCTGATACAGTGGACAGTGAGTGGAGGTCCTGTATGGTCAGTGGAGCTGATACAGTGGACGGTGAGTGGAGGTCCTGTATGGTCAGTGGAGCTGATACAGTGGACAGTGAGTGGAGGTCCTGTATGGTCAGTGGAGCTGATACAGTGGACAGTGAGTGTAGGTCCTGTGTGGTCAGTGGAACTGATACAGTGGACAGTGAGTGGAGGTCCTGTGTGGTCAGTGGAGCTGATACAGTGGACAGTGAGTGTAGGTCCTGTGTGGTCAGTGGAACTGATACAGTGGACAGTGAGTGGAGGTCCTGTGTGGTCAGTGGAACTGATACAGCGGACAGTGAGTGGAGGTCCTGTATGGTCAGTGGAGCTGATACAGTGGACAGTGAGTGGAGCTCCTGTATGGTCAGTGGAGCTGATACAGTGGACAGTGAGTGTAGGTCCTGTGTGGTAAGTGGAGCTGATACAGTGGACAGTGAGTGTAGGTCCTGTATGGTCAGTGGAGCTGATACAGTGGACAGTGAGTGTAGGTCCTGTATGGTCAGTGGAGCTGATACAGTGGACAGTGAGTGTAGGTCCTGTATGGTCAGTGGAGCTGATACAGTGGACAGTGAGTGGAGGTCCTGTATGGTCAGTGGAGCTGATACAGTGGACAGTGAGTGTAGGTCCTGTATGGTCAGTGGAGCTGATACAGTGGACAGTGAGTGGAGGTCCTGTATGGTCAGTGGAGCTGATACAGTGGACAGTGAGTGGAGGTCCTGTATGGTCAGTGGAGCTGATACAGTGGACAGTGAGTGAACATGCTGGTCAGCCGAGCTGTCAATATACTCTGCCACTGCCCCTCCAGAGGGTCCCGTTCCCTCGTTACTTAACAACCAGGGACATTAGTATAACTAGTTTAGCTTCTATTACTTGTTAGGCTGAACTGCTGCAGTCGGCGACTGCTCTTGCGTTTGCGTTTGCGTCTCCGAGTCAGAGCCCTGAGAGAGATTCCATCCAGCGCGACCTTTCGGCTCATGGAGCACAAAGATCACCGTCCCTTTGATATTCCACACTGCTGTCGGCCGACGTCTCCGAGCTGTCACACAAACTTTCTGACGCAAACGCCGCCGGTCCGGAGTTACTACTGTCCTTCACTTCACACTACAGAATTAATGAGAATTCATAGAAACTAAGAACATCATCACCACCGTCACTGTAATCATCATCACCACTGTAAACATCACCACCATCACCACTGTAAACACCATCACCACTGTAAACATCACCACCACTGTAAACATCATCACCACCACTGTAAACATCATCACCATCACTGTAATCATCATCACCACCACTGTAAACACCATCACCACCACCACTGTAAACACCTTTACCACTGTAAACATCACCACCACTGTAAACATCATCACCATTACTGTAATCATCATCACCACCACTGTAAACACCATCACCACCACCACTGTAAACACCTTCACCACTGTAAACATCACCACCACTGTAAACATCATCACCACCACTGTAAACATCATCACCATCACTGTAATCATCATCACCACTGTAAACACCATCACCACCACCACTGTAAACACCATCACCACTGTAAACATCACCACCGTCACTGTAATCATCATCACCGCTGTAAACATCACCACCATCACCACTGTAAACATCACCACCACTGTAAACACCATCACCACCACCACTGTAAACACCATCACCACCACCACTGTAAACACCATCACCACTGTAAACATCACCACCATCACTACTGTAAACATCATCACCATCACCACTACTGTAATCATCACCACTGTAAATATCATCACCATCACCACTGTAAACATCATCACCATCACCACTGTAAACATCATTGCCACCACCACTTCAATCATCACCACCATTACCACCACTGTAATAATCACCACCATCACCACCACTGTAATTATCACCACCATCACCACTGTAAACATCACCACCACTGTAAACATCATCACCACTGTAAGCACCACCACCGTAGACATCATCACCACCGTAAACATCACCACCACCACTGTAAACACCATCACCACCACTGTAAACACCATCACCACCACTGTAATCATCACCACCACCACTGTAAACACCACCACCACTGTAAACACCACCACCACTGTAAACATCACCACTGTAATCACCACCACTGTAAACACCATCATCACCACCGTAATCATCACCACCATCACCACTGTAATCATCACCACCACTGTAAACATCATTACCACCACTGTAAACATAATCACCATCACCCCCATAGACAGCATAATCACCACCACTGTAAACATCACTACCATCATCACCGTAAACATTACCACCATCACCACTGTAGACAGCATCATCACCACCACTGTAAACTTCACCACCATAATCACCACCACCATAAACATTATCACCACCACCACTGTAAACATCACCACCATAATCACCAACACCGTAAACATCACCACCATCACCACTGTAGACAGCATCATCACCACCACTGTAAACACCATCACCACCACTGTAAACACCATCACCACCACTGTAATCATCACCACCACCACTGTAAACACCACCACCACTGTAAACATCATCACCACTGTAATCACCACCACTGTAAACACCATCATCACCACCGTAATCATCACCACCATCACCACTGTAATCATCACCACCACTGTAAACATCATTACCACCATCCCCACTGTAAACATTACCACCATCACCACTGTAGACAGCATCATCACCACCACTGTAAACTTCACCACCATAATCACCACCACCATAAACATTATCACCACCACCACCACTGTAAACACCATCACCATCACTGTAATCATCATCACCACTGTAAACACCATCACCACCACCACTGTAAACACCATCACCACTGTAAACATCACCACCGTCACTGTAATCATCATCACCGCTGTAAACATCACCACCATCACCACTGTAAACATCACCACCACTGTAAACACCATCACCACCACCACTGTAAACATCACCACCATAATCACCAACACCGTAATCATCACCACCATCACCATTGTAGACAGCAACATCACCACCACTGTAAACATCACCACCACCAAAAACATCACCACCATCACCACTGTAAGCATCTTCACCAGCGTAAACCTCATCACCACTGTAATCACCACCACTGTAAACACCAACATCATCACCACCACTGTAAACACCATCACCACTGTAAACACCATCACCACCACTGTAAAAAGTGGTACTACAGTGATCACTATCACCTCTTCAGGTACAATGTGGTTTTACAGGAGAGGACAGACCGGGGCTAGCTGGTTACTATGGTAACTTTAGTAGATAGAAACACCATCTCACTGTTATTTATTCACAATTTGTTAATAATTTCATTTCATTTTGAAATTGTTAAACTAAAATAATTGCACCTTTAATTTGATACATTTACATAAGAAAGGCTTGCGTCATCACAATAGAAACCTGTAATCTCTTATTAGTAAAGCTAACATTAATATTAGTCATAGAGCTCTATTTATTAATAGACATAATTAAATAATTCTGTATTATTTTATTATTTATATTATATATTGGGAAGCAGCCGTTGGTGGATGAACACAGAGGTGACAGCATCAATTGAGCTGCGCGGAAGAAGGCGATGGAAAACCACTTCTACCCAGAATCCCACATACAGTCACAAGAGAATGATTGCCAGAAGATGGGACCCTCAGGTCGGAAGGCACTCAACTTGTTAGTGTGGAAGAGCCGAGAATTCCTCAAGAGTACAGCTTGTGCCGATGACGTGGCTACATCAAAGCCTTCGGGACTTCTGGTTGCTGAAGCTGGCAAGCGCGAAAAGAGAAAATCGGCAAAAACTAAATCACAGCCGGATCTTGGAATGTACCACGCATGAATCACGGCACGCTGGAAGCGGTGAAGACGGAAATTGGTCGGCATGGGAACGGGTGAGATTTTATTGATGCCGATATCAATATTTATTGACGCTGTTATTGATGCTGCTCTCTGTAATTTGATGCCAAAAACAAAGATGTGACATGAAAACGTTTGAAAATGTAAAGGCTCTGGTCGTATCCCCACAGCTGTAAATTATTAGTGACCCCTGGTGGTCAGGAGCGCTCACACCAGGCTCAAACTCTACCTAGCCATTTCTGCTAAGCTAGCTACCGACTTTTAATTCAGTTTAATAATCACTACTAATAATCACTACTAATAATCACTAATAAACTGATTTACACCATCAGTTTCCTGATTAGGACATTTAGTCTATTAGACTATCCTACCTGTAGTGTTAATACAGGGCTGAATCGCCCATTCCACCTTAAATGCCGCAGCAGTTACTATTATTATTAATTTATTAGTTTATTTTTAAGGTGGCATGGGAAAATTCAAACAATGGTGAGCTGCTACATCATTTAAGGTGGAACGGAAAATTTAAACATGAAGATGGCCAGCTGCTACATCATTTAAGGTGGAATGGGAACATTTTAAACAAGAAACTGACAATCTGCTACACCATTTAAGGTGGAATAGATAAATTCAATCAAGAAGCTGACAATCTGCTACACCATTTAAGGTGGAATAGATAAATTCAATCAAGAAGCTGACAATCTGCTACACCATTTAAGGTGGAATAGATAAATTCAATCAAGAAGCTGACAATCTGCTACACCATTTAAGGTGGAACGGTAAAATTCCAACGAGAAGGTGACAATCTGTTATTCCATTTAAGGTGGCATGGGAAAATTTAAACAAGAAGCTGATGATCTGCTACACCATTTAAGGTGGAATAGATAAATTCAATCAAGAAGCTGACAATCTGCTACACCATTTAAGGTGGAAAGGGTCAATTCAAGCAAAAAGATGATCTGCTATTCCATTTAAGGTGGAATAGATAAATTCAAACAAGATGATGAGGATCTCCATCATTTAAGGTGGAACAGAAAATTCAAACAAAAAGATGGCAATCTGGTACTTCATTTAAGGTGGCATGGGAAAATGTAAACAAGAAGATCAGGATGTCCTACATTATTTAAGGTGGAATGGAAAAATTCAAACAAGAAGGTGACAATCTGCTACCCCATTTATGGTGGAACAGCACAATTTCAAACATGAAGCTGCCGATATGCTACACCATTTAAGGTGGAACGGAGAAATCAAATAAGAAAATGACCATCAGGTACGACATTTAAGGTGGAAAGGGTAAATTCAAGCAACAAGCTGATCTGCTACACCATTTAGGGTGGAATGAAAAACTTTAAACAAGAAGCTGCCAAACAGGAAGTCTCATAGTTTTAATGCTGGTAATATTTTTGATTAAGGGGTTTTAAGCTTTCAAAATATCCTACCAGGTGATGTGAGTAGGAACGTCAGGACAACCAGGTGGACGTAGTACATACAACAAAACCTTCGGCTGTGAGGTTCTCTTATCTTGGACGTGTTCCTAGAAGAACCAATTGGAAATGGTTGTCATTCTTGAAGCGCCAGTAACAAGATGGATCACGAATGAGCCATTAAGAAGCCTGGAGACCCAAAAAGAGGAGGAGACATGATCCATACGGTCACCAGGAGTCAGACTTGACGTCACTGAATAATAATAATAATAATAATAATCATAAAAAAAACGTGCTGCAGTTACTGATCAGGCCTGAAGCTGAAATTACTCTTCGCACAAATACATACAATGGCACGTGTCCCCTGGGGGCCCGGCGGAACAGCAAGAAGAGCATTAGTAACAAAAAAAGCTTTTCAGATTCATGTAATGCTGAGAAATAAGCAAAAATCTACGATGATTACTGCACCCTCCTCGGAATTGATGACCCTAGAAAATGCCGTGTTTAATCCTAGTGTGACCCAGATGATTGTGATTAAGTGATGCAGGACTGTGGCACAGGCGCCCGGCCCGGCCAACAACCACCGCAAGCTGAAGCCCGAGCAGTTCCACCACCGAGCTCGTCTCAAAAAGAGGTGCTGAAGCGGCTCTTAGTGATTTAATAGAAAACCTGTCAGCTCATGACGTGTAACAACACCTACCACGGAGTCTGTACGTAGATTTTTTTATCTCTCGTTACTAGGGTTGCAAAATCTTGGGAGGTTGGGAAATTTACCATTGGAATTAATGGGAATCAGCAGGTAATTATAGGAATTAATGGGAATAAAATGGGAATATTTAAAGCTAAAGGTGAGAAACTTGGTAAATATATACTGAAGCATAATCTTGGCTAAAATAATTCAATCTGATATTAAAAGTTAGCAAATAGCAATAGCACGGCACATTACACACTGAGGGGCTATTGAGACCACGCCCCCTGCATGCAATGATCATTCCTCCATCACATGTACAGCGTATGTCCAGATGATTTCTAGAAACCAGAAACTCACCACTACTGAAAACACACATAAAGGACTTGAGTTTTAATTTTTAATTGAACTTTTGATCATTCAATAAAAAGAATTAAGCATTTATAAAAGTTCTGCTTGCAACTAACTGTGTGTTATTGTTCACGTCTGCTTTTGACAAAAAAAAAACAGTACACTGATGATCGTGTAAGATATAGTTCCTTTAAATTATCCAATATTTTCTATTAATTCAAATAAATTTCCATAAATTTCCAAAATTTTCAGTTGGAATATTTTGGAATTGCTAAAGTTCCCATGTAAAGTTATGGGTAATGTACTGGAAATGTTCCGCCCCTTTGCAACCCTACTCATCACTCACACTCACAGAATTACTGGATGTAATATTTCTGATGATCTGCTACATGATTTAAGGTGGAATAGATCAATTCAAACAAGAAGATGGCAATCTGCTGATACATCATTTAAGGTAGAACAGAGAAATCAAACAAGAAAGTGACGATTAGGTACGACAATTAATGTGGAAAGGTTGAATTCAAGCAACACGCTGATCTGCTACACCATTTAAGGTGGAATAGATAAATTCAAGCAAGAAGCTGAGGATCTTCTACATTGTTTAAGGTGGAACGGAAAAATTCAAACAAGAAGGTGACAATCTGCTACACGATTTAAGGTGGAACGGAGAAATCAACGATTAGGTACGACATTTAAGGTGGAAAGGGTCAATTCAAGCAACAAGCTGATCTGCTACACCATTTAAGGTGGAATAGATAAATTTAAACAAGAAGATGAGGATTTCCTACATCATTTAAGGTGGAACAGAAAATTCAAACAAGATGATGAGGATCTCCTACATCATTTAAGGTGGAACAGAAAATTCAAACAAGAAGATGGCAATCTGCTACATCATTTAAGGTGGAAAGGGTCAATTCAAGCAACATGCTGATCTGCTACACCATTTAAGGTGGAAAGGGTCAATTCAAGCAACATGCTGATCTGCTACACCATTTAAGGTGGAAAGGGTCAATTCAAGCAACAAGCTGATCTGCTACACCATTTAAGGTGGAATGAAAAACTTCAAACAATAAGCTGCGAAGTAGGAAGTCTCAGTTTTAATGCTGGTTATATTTTTAATGCTGTTATATTTTAAGCTTTCAAAATATCCTTCTGAATTTCTGGAATATGGAGACTGATGGAGACTGAAATATATATATATATATATATATATATATATATATATATATATATATATATATATATATATATATATATATATAAATAAATAAAATAGAGACTGAAATATATATATATATATATATATATATATATATATATATATATATATATATATATAAATGAAACAGCGTTGGGCATTAGCAGTGTTCCTAGTGAACAATAACTTGCCAAAGTACTTCCAAAGTAATGACACGGCCGCGTCATCTGTGTAGGCACGAGACGTTTCAAATGTTTTGAAGGGCAACGAACTGCCAGGCTGACTTCATTTACATCCGCCGACGACAAAGAAGCTCTGTTTCCTCATATTCATTATCCCGCCCACAGCCAAGCTCTGCGAGCCAGCGGGCCAAGAGGGCACGAGCTCGGCCAACACCGCTCCGGCCCAAGCCCTCTCGCAGCCGGACCGGCCAGAAGAGAACTCTTCATATATCTTTTATATCATGTTCTCAGATCGTGTTTGCAAATGAATCAGTAACACAGAGAGCTGCTGCAGGGCGTCTCCACCAGCCAACCACATCAGCTGATTATCATCCTGACACTGGCCTTCACAGCCCTGCTATCACGGACGTGTGGCTGATGTGGTTCAGATGGTACATCCAGGCATTTTGGCCTCCGGCTTTAGCCGAACTCCAGCTCCATCACATAAATCCATGACCAATTAACTGGGATCATATATTCAAATACTCAGTGAATTCAGTAAAGGGAACACACATCTGAATGTTTTAAGGATATTTGCACAGCTGCTCCTGTAACGTTCTGCATAGTTAGTCACAAATTATGGCTAATGTGCACCAAAAAGGCACCATTAGTGACCAAAAATGAACAAAAATGGGATTTTTAAATTTTATTAAGTTTTAATATGTACAGGAATATTTTGAAACATCACCAGCTGCAACTACCAACACTGAACAGAATTGTCAATGAATATAGCTTTAGCTTAATGAAGACACAATATGTTTATTTTAAATAAAAGGGTTTTTTTTCTTTCTTTCTTCTTTTTTCTTTTTTTTCTCTCCTCTTTTTTCCTCAGGCCTGGCTAAATAAATTAATTAATTAAATAAAAATATAAATATTAACAAGAATAGGCTATAGAAACCTATAGAGCTGCTCTTGTAAAAGCAAACATGTTTAGTACATGAGTGCATTCGGATTACCATTCCCATTCCAAGAATTGCCAGACATGACAGGTTAAAATAAATAAATAAATAAATAAAAAATAAAATGAAATACAATCCGAGTTTCAGAGAGTAGGACTGGTCCAACAGGCCAGGTTCACTCTGTGCTTTATATACACATACATACATGCATATATATATATATATATATATATATATATATATATATATATACACACACACACACACACTGATCAGCCCCCCGCAGAGCAGCTACTATTAGGGAAGTTGGTCATTCTCAGCACTGCAGTGACACTGACGTGGTGGTGGTGTGTTAGTGTGTGTTGTGCTGGTGTGAGTGGATCAGAGTATTTAAACACCTCAGTGTCACTGCTGGACTGAGAATCATCGTCCACCAACCAAAACTATCCGGACAGCAGTGTCCTGTGGGCGGCGTCCTGTGTCCACTGAGGAAGAACTAGAGGAACACAAACTGTGCAGCAGCAGATGAGCTACTGTCTCTGACTTTACATCTACAAGGTGGACCAGCAAGTAGTAGGAGTGTCTAATAGAGTGGACAGTGAGTGGACACAGTGTTTAAACACTCCAGCAGCAGCACTGCTGTGTCTGATCCACTCACACCAGCACAACACACACTAACACACCACCACCACATCAGAGTCACTGCAGTGATGAGAATGACCCACCTCCCTAATAGTAGCTGCTCTGTGGTGGTCCTGTGGGGGTCCTGATCATTAAAGAACAGAGTAATAAAGTATACAGAGAATCAGATGAACTACAGTCTGTAAGTTGAGCTCCTGTATGGTCAGTGGAGCTGATACAGTGGACAGTGAGTGGAGGTCCTGTATGGTCAGTGGAGCTGATACAGTGGACAGTGAGTGGAGGTCCTGTATGGTCAGTGGAGCTGATACAGTGGACAGTGAGTGTAGGTCCTGTATGGTCAGTGGAGCTGATACAGTGGACAGTGAGTGGAGGTCCTGTATGGTCAGTGGAGCTGATACAGTGGACAGTGAGTGGAGGTCCTGTATGGTCAGTGGAGCTGATACAGTGGACAGTGAGTGGAGGTCCTGTATGGTCAGTGGAGCTGATACAGTGGACAGTGAGTGGAGGTCCTGTATGGTCAGTGGAGCTGATACAGTGGACAGTGAGTGTAGGTCCTGTATGGTCAGTGGAGCTGATACAGTGGACAGTGAGTGGAGGTCCTGTATGGTCAGTGGAGCTGATACAGTGGACAGTGAGTGGAGGTCCTGTATGGTCAGTGGAGCTGATACAGTGGACAGTGAGTGGAGGTCCTGTATGGTCAGTGGAGCTGATACAGTGGACAGTGAGTGTAGGTCCTGTATGGTCAGTGGAGCTGATATAAGAGAGACTGAACTGTTTATATAATTTCCTCCGTGTGGTTCTGTCCTATCATAGGGAAACACTGCAGGTCTTTTGATTCCAGCTGTTTGTGTTTATTATCTGATAAAAGAGATAAAAGCTTTTATATTATTATATCAGACTTCCTGCACTTTTCTGTTCCAATCATTTTAAACGTGTGAGGCATTCGGGCATTAAAATGAAAGAAATGAAGATGGAATGAATCTGCTGAAGCTCTGCCAGGACCCGCTGAACACACCTCCCACAAAAGCCCAATTAAAGCCTAATTGATCACTTTCATTGGCTTAATTTCTTCATTCAAACAGAAACAGACGCGTTCGAGGGGAGACGGTTTGACTGACAGCACACTTTTTTCTACCAGCAACAAGTGGAGCTTCCCATCTGCACCGGAGCAGCTCACACTCGCCGCCGAGAGACGGAGAGACGGAGAGACGGGCAGGAATTTTATAACGTTTATCTCTTTATATATAAAAACCCTGCGATTCCCTGAAGTGCTGCACTTCCCGCTAGGAAGGAGCTGCAGTTCTCTGTCCGCGGTGCTGAAGTGCAGACTTACTGAGGAGATCATTACGTGCTCGTCCAGAACGTACGGCATGTATCTGTTTGTTTATTTGTCTTTGTTCTCCATTTTTCTTCAGGCACATAGTATTCTGGGTGGATTTTACATGATGTTATGCTTCTGTCCAATGTTTTTGAAGCTGGAACAACTAGAACAACAGTAGAGCAAATACAGAGGTCATTCCAACTATCTGAATTTTATATTCTCATATACACCACATGGGAAAATAATATTAAAAAACAAATGTAATACATTTTAGGGTTTTTTTTATTTATTTTTTATAGTTAATTAAATTTTACAATAAGTGTTCACTAACTAATACTAAACAATGCATTTATTAAGAATTCAATTATGAATCTGGTCACATAGATGTGGTTCTACACTCCCTGATTTGGTCATAGAATTAAATAAGTTGCTTGTTACATTACACTATATAACAGCGTTATTACAGGTTTACAGTTCTGAGTACTGAACTCTCACTATTACACTATATTACAGTGTTATTACAGGTTTACAGTTCTGAGTACTGAACTCTCACTATTACACTATATTACAGTGTTATTACAGGTTTACAGTTCTGAGTACTGAACTCTCACTATTACACTATATTACAGTGTTATTACAGGTTTACAGTTCTGAGTACTGAACTCTCACTGTTACACTATATAACAGCGTTATTACAGGTTTACAGTTCTGAGTACTGAACTCTCACTATTACACTATATAACAGCGTTATTACAGGTTTACAGTTCTGAGTACTGAACTCTCACTATTACACTATATTACAGTGTTATTACAGGTTTACAGTTCTGAGTACTGAACTCTCACTGTTACACTATATAACAGCGTTATTACAGGTTTACAGTTCTGAGTACTGAACTCTCACTATTACACTATATAACAGCGTTATTACAGGTTTACAGTTCTGAGTACTGAACTCTCACTATTACACTATATTACAGTGTTATTACAGGTTTACAGTTCTGAGTACTGAACTCTCACTGTTACACTATATAACAGCGTTATTACAGGTTTACAATCTGAGTACTGAACTCTCACTGTTACACTATATAACAGCGTTATTACAGGTTTACAATCTGAGTACTGAACTCTCACTATTACACTACATAACAGCGTTATTACAGGTTTACAGTTCTGAGTACTGAATTCTCACTATTTCACTATATAACAGCGTTATTACAGGTTTACAGTTCTGAGTACTGAACTCTCACTGTTACACTATATAACAGTGTTATTACAGGTTTACAGTTCTGAGTACTGAACTCTCACTGTTACACTATATAACAGCGTTATTACAGGTTTACAATCTGAGTACTGAACTCTCACTGTTACACTATATAACAGTGTTATTACAGGTTTACAGTTCTGAGTACTGAACTCTCACTGTTACACTATATAACAGCGTCATTACAGGTTTACAGTTCTGAGTACTGAACTCTCACTGTTACACTATATAACAGTGTTATTACAGGTTTACAGTTCTGAGTACTGAACTCTCACTGTTACACTATATAACAGCGTTATTACAGGTTTACAATCTGAGTACTGAACTCTCACTGTTACACTATATAACAGTGTTATTACAGGTTTACAGTTCTGAGTACTGAACTCTCACTGTTACACTATATAACAGCGTCATTACAGGTTTACAGTTCTGAGTACTGAACTCTCACTGTTACACTATATAACAGCGTTATTACAGGTTTACAGTTCTGAGTACTGAACTCTCACTGTTACACTATATTACAGCGTTATTACAGGTTTACAGTTCTGAGTACTGAACTCTCACTGTTACACTATATAACAGCGTTATTACAGGTTTACAATCTGAGTACTGAACTCTCACTGTTACACTATATAACAGTGTTATTACAGGTTTACAGTTCTGAGTACTGAACTCTCACTGTTACACTATATAACAGCGTCATTACAGGTTTACAGTTCTGAGTACTGAACTCTCACTGTTACACTATATTACAGCGTTATTACAGGTTTACAGTTCTGAGTACTGAACTCTCATTGTTACACTATATTACAGTGTTATTACAGGTTTACAGTTCTGAGTACTGAACTCTCACTGTTACACTATATAACAGCGTTATTACAGGTTTACAGTTCTGAGTACTGAACTCTCACTGTTACACTATATTACAGCGTTATTACAGGTTTACATTTCTGAATACTGAACTCTCACTGTTACACTATATTACAGCGTTATTACAGGTTTACATTTCTGAGTACTGAACTCTCACTATTACACTATATAACAGTGTTATTACAGGTTTACAGTTCTGAGTACTGAACTCTCACTGTTACACTATATAACAGTGTTATTACAGGTTTACAGTCTGAGTACTGAACTCTCACTGTTACACTATATAACAGTGTTATTACAGGTTTACAGTTCTGAGTACTGAACTCTCACTATTACACTATATAACAGTGTTATTACAGGTTTACAGTCTGAGTACTGAACTCTCACTATTACACTATATTACAGTGTTATTACAGGTTTACAGTCTGTGTACTAAACCACTGATATGCAGAGGATAACTTAAGACGGTAAATAAACATTCTAACAATATAAAAAATAAAAAAGAAACATCACTGTTTACAGATTATTTTTATAAATAAAATTATCATCTCAACATCCCAGAGTGCTCATAATTACCATCAACAGTTAACAAACTAACTAAGAATGGAGAAAAATCCAGAATTCCTGACATTCCAGTCGCTCCAGGGCTAATAAAGGACGTCCGGCAGGAAGTGATGTAGGTTTTTGGAGATGGGAGATGAAGCTCTTGCAGGCCTCGTAACTAAAGGGTGTTTAACACCAGCGTTACTCGCCGGGCTGGATGATGAATGTTCAACAGCGAGGCCCATTTTTCTTGCGCATGCTAACACAGATCCAGTCAGACAGTCGCTCTTCAGCCACCGCATGGAAAGATCTGACAAAGTAGGTCATTCTAGCAGAGACTGAAGCGGAGGTCGTTTATCTCTCCACATGCCAGTCTCATTAGGAGCCCAGAGCAAGCGCTGCAGGCGCACACATCTATAAGGGATATCATTATAGATCTATGACGATAATTAGCATAGGCAGGTTTCCGACGCTGAGAAAGCAGGACTGCTGGGAGAAAAACCTTCCAGAGATATCATCCCCGGAGAAATCACATTTCATTCCGTTATTTAGAGCCACTTATAACGTTTCTGTAGGTTTACATACCTTCTTGACTACGTGATCATTTGTGAGCGTCTCCTTCCTTCCTTGGAACTAAACAGGCAGTTTGTGTTACCATAACGATATCAGAACATCACCCTGTCCAATTTTGTTGCTAAACTTTATTTTTTTAATTAAATATTTCTAAACGGCAGCTGCTACTTATACTGCGTCAATGTTTTATGATGAACGGAGCAAAAGAAACAGTCCTGATCAACATATGGTCATCATATAGTGTTCCAGTAACTCCAGAGTCCAGTGGAGGAGCTTTACGCCACTTCAGACTCTAGTGGTGGAGCTTTACACCACTCCAGAGTCCAGTGGAGGAGCTTTACGCCACTTCAGACTCTAGTGGTGGAGCTTTACACCACTCCAGAGTCCAGTGGAGGAGCTTTACATCACTCCAGAGTCCAGTGGAGGAGCTTTACATCACTCCAGAGTCCAGTGGTGGAGCTTTACGCCACTTCAGACTCTAGTGGAGGAGCTCTACACCACTCCAGAGTCCAGTGGAGGAGCTCTACACCACTCCAGAGTCCAGTGGTGGAGCTTTAGACCATTCCAGAGTCCAGTGGTGGAGCTTTATACCACTCCAGAGTCAAGTGGAGGAGCTTTACACCATTCCAGAGTCAAGTGGAGGAGCTTTACACCACTCCAGAGTCCAGTGGCGGAGCTTTACGCCGCTCCAGAGTCCAGTGGAGGAGCTTTACACCACTCCAGAGTCCAGTGGCTGAGCTTTACGCCGCTCCAGAGTCCAGTGGAGGAGCTTTACACCACTCCAGAGTCCAGTGGCTGAGCTTTACGCCGCTCCAGAGTCCAGTGGAGGAGCTTTACACCACTCCAGAGTCCAGTGGCGGAGCTTTACGCCGCTACAGAGTCCAATAGTGGAGCTTTACGCCACACCAGAGTCCAATGGTGGAGCTTTACACCACTCTAAAGTCCAGTGGTGGAGCTTTACACCACTCCAGAGTCCAGTGGTGGAGCTTTACACCACTCCAGAGTCCAGTGGTGGAGCTTTACACCACTCCAGAGTCCAGTGGAGGAGCTTATTAGGTTTGTGTGCACCAGTTAAGACCCACTTTATGTAATTCCTGTTGCATTGCTGCTTCCAAAGTTATTATTCACAATAACAGCACTAAAAGTTGTCTGGGACAGCTCTAGCGGTTCTTGCAGCACTGGCTGTTTTACAAATTGACTGATGGTAAAGGTGAACGGCCATGACAGGGTTTGTCTGTGAAGGCTGCAGGACTATGTGCTTGATTTTCCACACCTGATATACAAAGAACACTCAGGAGACGTGACCACATACTTTTGGACACACAGTGTATGTATATGTCATGGATTTTTGTGACAACACAAACAATAACGGTCTAAACAGGCGGTTCTGGCAGCTACACTTCCGCAGCTGGACTATACGGACTGGGATCATCGGAAAAGGCCACTGAGACGATCCAACACTAACACCTGCTCTCAGTTCACAGCCAGCAGCCGTTACTTGGCTTCCTATGGGAAAAGCCTTACTGCTCTGGAATAACCCAGTAAAGAAGTTCGTAGGACGTACAGTAATGTCACGGCTGATGATGACATAACCTTTCTATCCTGCCGCGGCCGGTTTCTGACTCACTCAGTAATGACCGCTCAAACCGCTGAGCTCAATTAACCAAACACCAGAACATTACTTCAGAGACCCTCGCTATTCTGACCGCTTGCCAATCAAAATTCATCATACACGGCAAGAATCTATCAGCACTACACTGTCTAATCTCGTATTAAAGTAATTAATGATTGTTCTGATGATTAAAAAACAAGAAAATAAACATGTGCACTTATACCAGCTATATACCAATCCTTACATCATCCTATAAAGAAATATTCCAAAAATAAATAAATAAATAAATAAATAATAATAATAATAATAATAAAAACAAGTACAACAAAAATAATACTTATTATAATAATAAAAAAACAAGTACAACAACAAAAATACTTATGATAATAACAATAATAATAATAATAATAATAATAATAATAATAATAATAATAATATTAACAACAACCACAAGGACAACAACAATAATACTTGATAATAATAATATTAGTAAAAGTATTATTATTATTATTATTATTATTGATAATAATAATAAAGTACAGCAACAATAATACTTATAGTAATAATAATAATAACAATAATAATAATAATAATAATAACCACAAGGACAACAACAATAATAATACTTAATAATAATAACAACAAAAATGTAAAGTTTGTAAACAAACAAAGTTGGCTTGAAAAAGTTTGCTGATAATAATGAATATTTAGTTTATAAACTGCTTCATGACTGGATGTACCAGTTCGTTCGTCTGCAGTTGTGCAACCGCAAATGCATTAACACCTTAAATTAACTGCCATCTTAAGTTCCATGCCTCTTTAAATGCACTGCCATGAAAATTCCCCACCACCTTAAAATTATAAACACCTTCAATTAACTGCCACCTTAAATTTACTGCCACCTTAAATACACTGTTCTTGCTGTTACTGCATTAGTGGGTGAGTCTGTAAATACGCTGTATGTAAATGGACACCACAATCCGTATTTTGGAATTTGTAAAGTGTGTCTAATTGTAAAATGTTTGAATTTAGAATTTTATGAAGACTGGTCTGATAGAAATGCTCCAAAATCACTCGGAATGAGATGGTTTGCATCAACTTACACTTAAAGCTGAGATGTTTTCTGGCCTCTCCTGTAAGACTAGGTTTCTGGTAGGGGTCCCTCCTGAAATCAGGATATCACGGCTCCAACCTGTCACAGCGTGTATCACGGTTTTATCAGCTCACAGTTCGAAAGCCTGTATCTCTGATGGTCTGGACTCTCTCAGAGAAGACCTTGTATATTTCAGCAAGACAGTAAACCACATACTGCAGGTGGGTCAGAGTCCGGCTGCTGAACTGACCTGCCTGCAGTCCAGACCTTCACCAATGAAACATTTGGAGCATCATGAAACCAAATATCCAGCAATGAAGACTGTTAGAATACAGCTAGAATCCAACATCAGACAGTGAGGGGACAACATTACCAACTCCCCCAACACTCCAGCAGTTGGTCTCCTCACTTCCCAGATGTGTACCAAGAAGAGTTGATGGTAGACCTGTTCCTGTCCAAACTTTGTTGAGATGTTT